>OOFB01026573.1:50871-63216 GCA_900323305.1 Trachyrincus murrayi
ATTCCTTCGTCTCCTTCTTATTATTATAAATCATTTCTCAGGACTAATCTCTCAACCCCCCCCCCCCCACCCACCCACCCACTCACTCACTCACACACACACACACACACACCATCACCACCACCCCACCGTCTCTCACTCACTTTCTTTCTCTCCTTCCTCTCTCTCTCTCCCTCTCTCTCTGGCTCGCTCTCTCTTCATGTCCCTGCACACTCCTCTTCATCCAGGTAAATGACTTTGTCCACATGAGTGACTTTCCAAGGGAACGTCGGCCAAGGTTTAAGCTGAGACTAGCAAAAAGAAAAAAAGATGGAAAGAAAAACGAATGATATAGAAAAGGGGGACAGAAAAGATTCAAAATTATTCATTAGCATACTGGGAAATATGCAGACATTTGTCAGAAACTGACCTATATATATATATATACATACATGTATAGTTTTAGTAGTTCCATTTATCTTACTTTCACTGACCTTGACATAGTCATCAAAATACATTTATAAAAAACAGGTGTTTTCAAAGACAGTAATTCTTGTTTTTTCCAAGGACGCTGCGGCTAATGATGAAACGCTTGGTACATTTTAAAAACACATTCAAGCGTCAGTGGAGTAATTATCAAAATGTTTGTTGATGTAGGAACAAAAACAGAAGCATGTTAGGTGCACTGAAGCTCTGTAATTGCATGTAAACAGTAGCTGCGCTGTATCCAGTAGCTGTATCCCAGGTGGTAACAATTAGCCACGGGTTAATACCAAGACACTCTTACTGGTGGGTTATTACTTCCCTAGTCGCAGAATAAACAACTCGTTATTTCAGAAACGTCATCAGTGGGGCTGGGGTTGGCATAGGCATATGTGGAAGGAAGAGAAACGTATATTTGTACTTACATTCACTTCTCACACCCACTGTAGTGTACCCCACAAATGTGTCAACAGAGATGCTTCCTAGGCAATTTGCCGACAAGTAGATGTTCCTTTACCCTTTAAACTGTAACTTTTCCAAAATCTCCAAAATAAAGCTCTTAAACACTCGCGTAATATATTCCCCTTTGTTAAGTAGCTGTGATCGACCAAAGGGGGTTATAATAGATACATGTGAGATCAATTAGGCTAACGGGTGAACATGAATAGGTTTGCTTGTTTACTGGCAAGGCCATTAACTCAGCGTTCCCTGGTGATGACATCACAAATATGACCTCATTAGAGGTGTTCCCAGGCGGGAGATTAGCCGGGGAGAGATGGTTTTTATCTTGGGTCACGTCGTCCTGCTTCGGGATAACTGGCCGCGCAGGGAGTATTAGAAGTGCCATTTAACTATCACGGTTCAACACTGTATTTCCTCATATTTTGTATAATGAAAAATATAAAGATTTTTTTTTTCACACACATTTGCATAATTCTTCACCCAGTTAGTATTTATAAATGTAGAATGTATCTGACCTTCATACTAGTAACTGATTATTGCTCCAATAACTATATATATACCTAACTATAATATATAATAAGGTATATCGGCATTACACATTACAATCAAGTGTAATATCTTTCAAAGGAACATTTTGTTCTTTGTGTATTTTTGGTTTATTGCAACTAAATAATGTAGTGGGTGTCACACAAAGGAGAGACATTGTTTACAAGTCATGCATTATGCATGTCATAATAACCTCAAACCACAAACCGCAGATGTAGCATCTGTGATACAGATGTAGCATCTGTGATGTCACAAAAGATTAGTCAAACCTCAGGATTTAACCTGGACAAGCTGACAGCCAGAGACAAGGTTTGAGATTACAGTAACGTCACAATCATCAGAAGGATAGCCCCTGAACTTCCTTTTTTTTATGACTTCATAACCTTTAATGTTTATTGAAACGATATGAATGGATGGGCTACATGGCAGATACTTCAAGATTAGGACTCTGTGACCATCTCTATAGGCAGTGATATGTTAATATCACAGAACCGCCCCAATATGTCATAGTAAAATGTAATATTACAAGATCAAGATGCCCCTGAGCAACAGGTGTTGCCTGAGCAACAGGTCATGCAGAGAAACTAAGAAAACTACTTTTAGATTAGTTATCATTCACATGGTAATTTCACACCTGTAGTTAAGAATATTACAATATATATATATATATATATAAAATCAAGTCCCACAACAACCTCTACACATTCGGGTCGACCATTCTTATTTGAAAGTCCTTTAAGCCTAAGACATTGTCCTTTTAAAATGTCCATTCATTGTGTATTCCCCAGAATGCTGCTGGGTGTCTTGCAGTGTGATGAACCCCGGGAACCAACGATGAGACATGGGCCTGACCTCTGGCATGACCTGTGGTCAACCACTACCAGATCCGTTCTCTTCCCACCAGGATTAACACATTCTGGGCTTTGAATCATCCAGACACTGTACAGGGAAAGGTGTGAGTAATCGATAGGTCAGGCGCACCCCCCCCAATCTATATTCTAATTAAGCCAGCTATATATGAGATATGATTAGACATGGCTCTGCTTGTAGAGCAGGATACCAAACCTTACAGGGAGATAGCTTATAAGCAGCACAGTGCGTGTGTGTGTGTGGGTGGGTGTGTGTGCATCAGGCACAGTGCACTTCAACATACTTGTTTTTCTTCTGATTAAAAATATTGATTACGAATGGATTGCCGAGTCTATTGAGATCAGTAAAAGGGATATATAGTCACTCAATACAATGGATCAGGCATTCGTGGGTCCACAATAATCGAAATATATTAACTATTATATGTTATATATATATATATATATAGATCATATATCAATATTAACTTAATTATATATATAAGAATATTGTGTTTAATGATTTTGTGTATGTTTGTACATGGTTAGTTTATTGCAATAATTGGATATGTTATAGAATTATAAAGTTTGTCACCACAGCCAGGCTATTATAGATCGTTCATCTCCAATTATCTTTCTTTTGAAATAAGTCAATGGGTAAATTATGATTCAACGAATACAGCCTACAATCTTACATTATGATGTAACACAAGTGCTTGAATACAAATCATCAACATGTCTGCGTGATCTGGTGTCCTAATGCCTTGTTTCACATGTTAGTCAAAGGCAAAGTCAAAGTGTTTTATTGATAACACAGGGTCATTCTAAACAGTGAAATTCTTGTGACATGGCAAGCTCACAATACGTAGAATAATCACAGAATAAGGGCCAAAAAAAAGTTAAAAAGTTAAAAAGAATATACATAATAAAAATATATATACATAATAAGATAAATAAACACTAGCATTATAAGTATAAAAGTATAAAGTATAAAGTGGAGGAGTGCCGATATATTAAATTAGGTAAAGTGACCAGGGCATGATTTTCCAGTGATCAATATGATCAATAGGTTAGTGTTATTGGTTGAGAAGCCTGATGGCTTGTGGGCAAAAACTGTTAGTGAGTCTGGTAGTCCGTGCCCGAATGCTCCGGAAACGTCTACCAGACGGCAGCATTGTGAACAGTCCAAAGCCTGGGTGGCTGAAGTAATTTGTGATTTTCCGTGCTTTCCTAAGGCATCGTGTGGTAGATGCCTTGCACGGAGGGTAGATGGCAACCGATGATGCGCTCCGCTGTCTTCACCACCCTCTGGAGGGCCTTACGGTCAGCAGCGGTGCAGCTGCCATACCATGCAGTGATGCAGCCAGAGAGGATGCTCTCAATGGTGCACCTGTAAAAGTTAGTCAGGGTTTTGGCAGACATGCCAAACTTCTTGAGTCTCCTCAAGAAGAATTGGCGCTTTTGGGCAGTTTTCACCGCCGAGTCCGCTTGCTTGGACCAGGTGAGGTCATCATTATGAGTACCATTATGAGGTCATACATTTATTAAAATAACACAAGTGTAATAACACACTGTCGGAGCCACAGTGTTTTGTGATTGGTAGGCGATCAGACTCACAGATACTCTGTAGGGTCAACGCTTGGTGACTTTGAGTCTCAACCTTTGAAGTTGTGTAGTAAAAAAAAGATATATATAAGAATAAAATAAGAAAATGCCTGTTTGATATTTAAAATGAATACAGGGATGGTTATGGGTCAGCTATACTTGACATTTGAACAAACGACACAGAAATCACTCTTTTGAACGGGGATGTCCAAATGAGCTTTTCCCTGGCCAGGTCATCTGGTCTCAGAGAATGGTTATACAGCATTAAAGGTCATATCATGAAAATACACGTCTATCCTTACTAGTTGTTGTGTTCATTACCGATAGTTGTATGGTGTCTTAATAAATGCCATTTTAACGTTTCATAAAATAAAGAGTAATGATGAAACTGATAAAGATTTCAAGCATGAATTATGGGCTGAATTAAGTTACAGGAGCCAGTTTTGGGGACTGATGTGCACATTAAGGAAAATAACATGCAATACCATAAACATTGGTTCAGGCGGACCACTTTCATATAAAGTACATACTTATTAGCCAGGGCAACACATTTTATTTGGCGGTATGGTCTCTGTTGTCTGGGTATTTCTCTGCCCATTCGAGCAGCAAATAAACCCCCCACAGAACAGAACCGGCAGCAACATGATATCCACATCAAGTCAATTTGTTCATAGAGCCTTTAAATCAGTTCCAAAGGGTTTTACAGGCCACATTATGTGACACCCCCTAACCCTAGCCCCCAAAGGGCAAGGAAAAACTCCCCTAACCTCAGGGAAGAAACCTTGGGAAGGAACGCAGAAAGAGGGATCCCTCCTCCAGGGATGGTTAGGAGTGCAATAGGTGCCATAATGGGTGGAGGTAATGGTAGCATAACAAGCAACTGGTTTAAGTAAAGACAGGTAACAGTCAACGGTATGTCAGGGTTATAGCATAGTATAATGTACATAACAACAGCTTCATCTTAACAATAGTGAACAACGCACCACTGAAAATATGGTGGAGCTGGGGGAGTGGTGGGTTTGGGAGCTTGAGCTATGCAGTGAGCAGCTGTCAGATGAATGAGTGCGTAGCTTTTATACACAATGCTAGTGAGCGCATAGCTTAGATTGGCCAACGTCGGAGTCAGCTGAGCTATCGCTGGTCGGCGATTGGTTAGCGTGGGGCTGGGCGTTGCCGACGGCAGTTTCCCGCAAAAATGTGAATGGTTGTATGTCAATGAATATAGAATCATGGAGCCAGTTTTCCATACTTAATCAACTTCATAAATCGCTGAGCCATCTGCTGCTTTCTGTTGGTTACAAGCAGCCTTACTATGCCATGACAGCTGTCATTAGGCGCAGAGCCATCGTCCAGTTTCGGATAATTATGTAGCGTGTAGTAGTATTAATCAAATCATAAGCACAGAGCCATCGCTCCAGTGGCCGCCTGAACCAAGGTGAAACTTAATTAATATCATATTTATCGTTGGCGATGCAATTCTAAATCCTAATTTGACAAAATGATCCATTCAGTGATTTAGAATAATGAATGTGAACACAAAGAGAAACATGTATTTATTTTGAAATGGCTTCTTGGCTTCTTCATTAGCTTGTGTTCATTATTAGCTTTCAACATTTCCATCAACTTGAAGCATTACGCTACCTGCTGTGGCTAATTAGCTGTTAGAGTCCTGCCAGTTTGACCAGCATGTGCTGGTCAGCCACTCATTCATATAGCAGAGGGAGGGGAAAGGGCTGCTTCAGCAGTTTGAATATCTGATGCTGTCCTTCACTGAAGAGATCATGGTGACCAGCCATGACATTGGCCTGTTACCTGTCTAGCAGCGTCTAGCAACAACGTCCTCTGTGCCATCATGTTTCTTTCAAACAGCGGTTTAAAAAATGAAAAGCATATTTTTAAAGGCCATATTTCTTGTGCCAACGTGAAAAAAAAAAACAAGACCAAACCCATGACCCAAACGTGTCTTGTTAATGTTATTGTATGCAATTTATAATTAATGTGAATTGATTTAACATTGATATGTTTAACATTGCTAAATGAGGTAGAGAGCGAAAGAGAAAGAGTTCATACAAGCCTTGAAGGATCCATCGTGGATCCTCTCATTTTGGTACCAGGTGAGGCCTCTGACCTCCAGAAGCTCAACTCATTGAGTTACTACTAATAACAAGAATAAAGTTAACTTAATAGTTTGTTTTGCTTCCATGCTTTAATTATTATGGACTAATTGGGCATTGCTCCCCAGCGTATAATCAGGGACAGTGCACTTCAACATACTTGTTTTTCTTCTGATAAAAAATGTTGATTACGAATGGATTGCCTCATCTATTGAGATCACTAAAAGGAATATATAGTCACTCATTACAATGGATCAGGCTGCGGGAATTCGTGGGTCCACAAGAAAGCTGGAATCCCATTGAATCTCAAGGCAAATGCATCCTTCATGTAAGCAAATACATTTTCTTCCGTGAATGTTCTTCAGTGAATGTTGTAGCTGGTTTAACCCAGAGATGCCTTGTACATTTCAGAGCCTAGTACATTTGTAAATAGACAAGCGTGAAGTAAACATACTTCATTTTTTTCCCCACATCATCATCATCATCATCTTTTTTGTGACTTTTTGGCAGAATACTTTTTTTTTTCTTTGTGGGGTCTTTGACGGTCAGAGTTGAACTATGTCGTTTCCTGGGACTTTCAGAAACAACTCTGGTCTTATCCATCCACCGGGCTTCTATATCGTCGGATTTAAGGTTCCCTATGCTAATTTCTACATTATTTTTCTAGCATTTGTTTATGTAGTTACCATTACGTTTAATGTTTTGGTGATTTACGTCATTTCCATGACCCAAAGTCTACACACTCCGCAGTTTTTGGCTGTTTGCAACCTGGCTGTGATTGATTTAATTCTGAACACGTCTATTATTCCTGGTGTGTTAAAGACATTTTATTTAAACGACAATTTCGTTCCCTTTGGCTTGTGTTTGGTACAAATGTTCTTTTACTACACTTTTTTAACACTCGAATCCTACGCGCTTGCAGTGCTCGCCTATGACCGCTTGATAGCGGTATGCTTCCCCCTGCATCAACACGTGTTCAACAATCTTCAAATCATGTCTTGCTTAGTCGGGCTCACTTGGTCTTACTGTATCGTAATATTAGCCTATTCAACATCGATAATGAGGAGACTGTCTTTTTGCAATTCTGTCACCGTGTACAGCTACTTCTGCGACTATGCGCCCGTGTTCAGACTGGCGTGCAATGACAACTCGTTGCACTGGTTCTTATCCTCAACCTTTAGTTTGGTGAATATACTCTGCCCCTTAACCTTTATTATCCTCTCGTACATCAGCATCATCGTGGCCGTAGTCAAAATGAAAACGGTCGATGGTCGATGGAAGGCTCTGGCCACGTGCTTTGAGCATTTCATCCTGGTCGCTATGTTTTACATCCCTATCATTGTTATTTTCATGATCGGCCTGTATGCCCGTTCCATTGACCACAACCAAAGAGTACTGAGTTTGTCGCTGGCGTCTTGCATGCCGCCCTGCCTGAACCCCATCATATACTCCCTGAAAACACAAGCCATTAAAAAAAGATGTATGGCTTTGCTGAAGAAAGTCAAAGTTGGCTATGTAAATTGAGACCGTGAAGCAGTGATTCTCAACTGGTGGGTCTCGACCCACTTAGCATTTTGAGTGGGTCGCGGAGCATATGCCAAACCTTAATCTTTAGAAAGAAGCCCATGAATTAGCAAATGCTTCAATGTTAATTTATGTTTCAATGGCTTACTATTTCATTGAGTTCAGCCCCAATTGTTGCAGCTTTTTGTTCGTCCAATATTTTTAACAGTAAATGAAGGCATTGTTGATTACTGCAATATTGGTAAATATTAGTTTTTATTTTTAATGACTTAATAACTTAATGACTAATGACACATGTGGGTCCTGAGGCTGGACCAGTTGAGAACCACTTCCGTAAAGGATAATCATTTGAATTTGTATCAGTGAAACCTGAATTCAATGTTGAATTATATAGTAAGGCACAGTATACACAAAAAACACAGAGCATTCATTGCCCAGAGGGGAGGGCTAACTTAAGCTATGTAGGTAAGATTTGAGAGTTGCAAAGAGCAGAAGAGAGAACATTTTTGAGTGTTGCATTCACTCACATTTGTGGAGGAACTATGATAACTCTGTGTGTGCGCATGTGATTGACAGGCAAGATGGATTCCCAGAAACAATCAGGGAAGAGAGAGGCCCTGATTGGTCAGAAATGAGGCAGGAGCTGTCAAAATCGAAATTGCCACATAACAGAGGCATGCGCAGTCAACCAGAACAGATATTCTCACAGAGTATTTCACTCACTAATAACTGGCAGATGGCTTTATAACAAATTGCACAAAATTATAGCTTGAATCTTCAACACATCATTTACTGAGCTGTGAAAATGTTTTGCATGATCTAGTGTCAACATGGTTGTTGTTTGTGTCTTAATTTTAACTCTATAAATTAAGAGTAATAACTGATATAGATTACATACATTCATTATTTGCATGGGTTAAATTAAGTTACAGGAGCCAGTTTAGGGGCTGCTGCATGTGCGCATTAAGGGAAATAACACTATGCTATACATATTTTTAATACCATATTTACAGCATATTCACCTTCCAATATTACAGTAGCTTGGGCCATGTGCTGGATTTATCTTCCTATACAAAATGTTTGGCATTTAATCAATCAATAAAAAATCGAAGAAATGGTTGCTAATCTCATCAAATATTACTATCTTCTTTAGGGATTATCATTTTCAGTTTGATTGTTTTCATTTCTGTGAGAACTGAAGTTTGTCAAACACTGACCTCATGAGGCAGTTGAACCTCAATGCAAAAAGATAACGTTGGAGGTCACTCCTTCATTCACTATAGGTTCAACTAGTTCACTAAAAAGGTCCACAGTTCGTTAGATGCCATCCCTAAACATCAGCAGCATATGTGAGTGTGTGTTTGTAAAATGAGATTAATTGTTCTTATTGCCAACATCCCTAACAAAATGAACCTGGTCAAGTCTGTTGAACAAACTCCAAATACAGACTTTTCTTCCTATTCTTTCTCCTCCTGCGCAAATGGACAGAATATTTATTATGATTGGCTCAAGCCCAAATTCACAATGACCCCTTTATTCCTTAAAACGAAAAAGACTAAATATATATATATTCTATAAGGCAACAGAACAGACAATACATGATAATGTGATGTGTACAGATGTCCCCGTGGTTCAGTTAATAGGCCTACCAAACAGGACACGGTTACCTCCCATGAAGTATTCCCCTTCCATGAGAGGGCTCCAGGGAGGCCCGATAATGGGGTCCATTTGTGATGTCATCACCAGGGAATTGGGAAATAATGACCTTGGTTGCAAACAAATAAATGTACTGTTAGGAAATTAGGCTAATTAGTATTTTTCAACATTGATTAAAGTTGGAAAATAAAAAACAAAAACAAAGAATCTACTGTTACAGTCCCAGAAGTAATGGAATATTCAATTAAAAGAGCTAAATTAACCCAAATTAAGTGTTTGACCCTCTTTAAGAAAACACATTGTGTCAACTACAGCAGCCTAGCTCGAATATTACATCTAAGTCTCAGTTTATTATTATTTGGATGTTTTTTATTATTTGTATTATTACTATTTGTGTATTAATTATTTCAGTTTGTATGTGCATGTGGGTGGGGTAATGAATGTTGTAATGCCTATTTTGTGAAAATTTGAAAAATAAAATACTGAACAAAATTATAACGTGTACTTTTCAAAAGTATTGTGAGTATTCTGAACACCGTACTGGTATCAAATATCGAAGATATTGTTATTAATTCTTTCAGTTTTAGGTTGACATATATTTAAGAAAGCATTAGCCTACAATTGTTTCCCAGCCCAGTCCAAGCTTGGCTGGAATTAAAAACTGTTTGGCATCTCTTTCACCTGAAACCCAATTAAGGTACAAAGCACACAACATAATTAACAACCTAATTATCCTTTAAAACTCTAATTGGATCGTTGGATGATGAACAAATAAGCCTCAGTGGAATATCTCAGAGTAATTGCAGTTTCTTCCTTTCCAGTTTTGCAGGCGTTTTTATCCCAGTAAGGGGATTGGACTTTGGGTCTCGGGGGAGTGATAGAAGGTCTATTTTATCGCTGGGTAGTGGGTCAGGGGGAGGTTATTCAGTCACTGGTGTCTAGCGTCACATCTACTCACAACACAAACACAGGAGTACTTTCCTCAACATACATTGGTAAGCAGGTTTATAGATGTTTAGCACAGCTCCGTTGAAGCCTATAGCTACCGCAGTAGGAACCGCAGTCTATTGTAAAGCAAGTGTTTACTAGGTTGGAGGGTATTTGTTTTTATTGACTGAATGTGAGACATATGGTAGGCCTAAACCATGTATTTGTACGGTAAAGATATATCATGTTTATTTACAGTGTAGGCCTAATTTAACATACTTCATTTTAAAAAATCAGATGTGTTACTTTTCTTCTTGTCTCCCTTTTTTTTGGATTGTTTACAGTTCTATGGCTCTCTATGGGAAAAGCATGAACGTCTCATTTCTCATCCACCCCCCGGGTTTCTATTTAATCGCATTCGAGGGGTTCACTTCTATCAATCTGTACTTCATCTTTCTGTCTTTCGTTTACATCACCACTGTGCTGTTCAATCTTCTGCTGATCTATTTGATCACTTCCACCCACAGTTTACACTCGGCCAAATTTGTCGCCGTTTGCAACCTGGCCGTCATCGACGTGGTGCTCAACTCGTGCATCATCCCGAGCATGATCAAGTCCTTCCTGGTGAAAGACAACTTCGTCCCGTTCGACCTGTGCCTGGTGCAGATGTCCACCTACTACACCTTTCTGTCGCTCGAGTCGTTCGCGCTGGCGATACTCGCCTACGACCGGTTGATCGCGATATGCTTCCCGCTGCGTCAGCACTCGATCAACACACTTCGCAGCATGTCTTGCGTGGTGGCACTCACGTGGTCGTGCACAATAGGGACGATCGTCTTCGCCACCGTGATCGTCAGAAGACTGTCCTTTTGCAACTCCGTCCGAGTGTTCAGCTACTTCTGTGACTACGCGCCCGTGTTCCGACTGGCGTGCAACGACAACACGCTGCACTGGTCCATGGCGTCCGTCCTCAGCATGACCATCATCATCGGCCCCTTCGTCTTCATCATTCTGTCGTACACCAGCATCCTGGCCACCGTGTTCCGGATGAAGTCAGTGGGCAGTCGCGTGAAAGCGTTGACCACGTGTGCCGAGCACCTCATACTCGTCGCTGTGTTTTATATTCCTCTTTTAACCATTTTCACGATAGGCTTCTATCTGGGACTGATCGATCCGGACCAGCGGGTGCTGAGTCTGTCGCTGGCCTCCTGCATCCCACCGTGTCTCAATCCCATCATTTACTCGTTTAAAACCAAAGAAATCAAACTCAGGGCCCTGGCGCTCTTCGGACAGGTCCGCATCACACCGGCTGGGACAACTGCAAAGCAGTGACGAGGTCTTACATGTGGTCATAGGTCTTATGTAGGCCGGCTACTATTCTATTGCAAAGTCTTGAAACCTGAAACCCCCCTTTTTTTCCAACATGACAATGTTATTTATTTCACAGCATTTTCACAATTCACACTTGAGAAAGTGTCACATTCATTGAATTCTCTGACGTTTGGTGACTAAATGCATCGCTTTGATCTGTTTTAAATGTAATTTCTTGAAACTTTAATCTTTATTTCCTTTCATTTATGTATTTAACGTGATGTAATCATTTGGTTTTCCCAACAAGCTATACCTGCAAAGCAATTGTTTCTTCATTATTATTCATGAATTTTGTATTGTTCTGTAAAAATGTTTGTATACAAGTTAATGTGTAAGACTATACGGCTATAAATAATGATGCAACTTGATATGTTGACATAAAGAGATATTTGTAGTATTCATATCTTCTACAATCAATAAATTATTAGACATGCTTGTATTCACATTATTGTTAACTATTTCTTTCCTTCATACAGTCTACATCTCCTCCCTCGTCCTGTCTGTTTAGAACCACCGCATGGCTCAGTACAACTGAGCTCAAATCATGAATTACTGCAGATGTCCCATTCTTCAACAAGCACCATATACTTATGTACATAATCACAATACAACACATCCTGTGGCCTCAAAGTGGTATGAAAATCACTGCTGTGTGTTAATGACATGACACGTTTGTAATACAATCATTAGTTCGTTTTTGACATTTGTATATTTTTCAACATTGTGTGTGTGTGTGTGTGCGTGCGTGTGTGTGTGTGTGTGTGTGTGTGTGTGTGTGTGTGTGTGTGTGTGTGTGTGTGCGCGCGCTCATGCTTGGAACATGTGTACGC
>OOFB01026583.1:0-10545 GCA_900323305.1 Trachyrincus murrayi
CTAACCCTAACCCTTTGTGTCAGGGTGGTTAACCCTAACCCTTTGTGTCAGGGTGGTGTCAGGGTGGTTAACCCTAACCCTTTGTGTCAGGGTGATGTCAGGGTGGTTAACCCTAACCCTTTGTGTCAGGGTGATGTCAGGGTGGTTAACCCTAACCCTTTGTGTCAGGGTGGTTAACCAGGTTTCTTTGTGAACCCAAAACAAAAAATAAGATAAACAACTGACCAGATATGTCATGTTGCAGAAAATGTTTTCTTATCATATTCCTTTTATTATGTGAGTCCATCAGCTTCACTTTCCTTCCATCCCTCTGTCATTCTCTTCCTAACATTCCTGGGTCATCACTCCTTCATCCAGTGATTCAGCAGCAGGTTTACTGGAAAAGTACACATTAACTGACCCGGAAATAGTGTGAATCGAATGAGTCTCCACCAAACTATGCCACATTTTCTTCATTCCACGTGTCGGCCTCACGATATTGCTGTTTCAATTTTGTCATTCTGTCTGGGTATGCGTTTTTTTGTTTTGTTGGGATGGGTTGTTTTTTTTTGTCGTTTTTTGGCAGTGTGTGTGGGTCCTTTGACGTCTGTCTTTTCTGTCAGGCAGTTTGAGGGTAGCCATGCGTGTCTGTCTGTCTGCTTCACACGCGATGTGTGTTTTTGTATCTCTGTTTGTCTGTCTATTCTTCACGGGATGTGTGTGTCTTTGTGGCTCTCTGTTTTGTCAGTGTTGTGTGTTCTCGTCTGCCTCAGTTTTCCGCACAGAGTGCCAAGTGAGAAGAGACCTTGAGATGAGACTGTGTGTGTGTGTGTGGGTGTGGGTGTGGGTGGGTGGGTGGGTGTGTGTGCACACACACACCATGCTTGTAAAAAACAATCTACTGTGTTTTGTTTAAGTGGCTGTCCTACAGAGAGGCGATGGTCGATTGGGTTGAGCTCACCCTGCATGTGTTCTGAGCAGTAGGATGTTTGCAATCATAGATTTTCTCCAGCTGTCGTGTGGAGGTATACAATATGTGTTGACCACCAAGCCCCCCGAATGAGAGCTCTTCTCACTCACATCATTTTAGCCAATTTTGACCTTTTCATGGTCAGTGTGGTGTCTCCATCTCCACTTCCAGCCATCAACTACGTGTTAAGCTCTCTTGTTCTCTCCATCCCCCTCTCTGTCTCCTCTCTGACTCTACCTCTCTCTCTCTCTCTTGCTCTCTCTCTCTCTCTCTCTCTCTCTCTCTCTCTCTCTCTCTCTCTCTCTCTCTCTCTCTACAGGCAGATGAAGTACTGACTGTGATTAAAACCAAGGCTCAGTGGCCAGCATGGCAGCCACTCAATCTGTAAGTATATTTCAGTTCAAAGTCGGTGTGAAAGACTTTGCAGCGCTGCTCCAAAAAATACAATATAATACAGCTATATGCAATACTCCGAAATAAAGGTGGGGTTGAAGTTAAGTGCTGGTTGAGTATAGCCACTTGTTTTGATACATACTGAATTAAAATCTCAGTCTATGACAAAGTTGGGGTTTGATTACCTTTAAGCGGTTACAAGAGAGTTGTGTTTATTTGTTTACTCCTTGTACAAATAACCAATGTAGTGTTTACACTGACAACAGAAAAGTGTAATGGTGTATTAATAATTTACCTTTTATACGATATGAATTAGTTATACTTTTACAAGCTGGGTGTGAACTATATATATGAAAGAGATTCCAAGAGGGATATTAAAGGTGCAAGCGTTGTTTCTGCCCGCGCCCTCCTCCCCAGACTCTAAGCAGACCAAACACCTGTTCAATTACCCCTTCAAGAGGTTATTTTGCTATTATTACAGAACTGTTATTTCTAATTATTCGTTATTTTAAGTGTGCACACAGAATACACACACACACATTAACACCTACACACCTATGCCCACAAGTTGTTTTGTTAAAAGCTTGTTCTTTACCTGTAGTTATCTATGTTATCTACAGGTTATACATACTGTAGATATGTTCGTTATGTTCCAGATTGAGAACACACAGCACAAACACAAAGACACAAACACATTTGCATTCTGGGTTTTCTCTACATGCATCAATCATTTTCCACTCGCACATAAACCCTTGTTAAAGTTATTTCACTCTTATGGAGAAATATTGCTCTATTAGATACGGTGAACATATTGCTCCTAGATAATTTACCACTGTAATAAAGTCACAGCGCTCTTGTTGAAATGCCGTGCAATTACCCCTGCTTAAATGTGGCCAATAAATAGCATCTGTACACCTGATGGGGAGTTTAACAGTCCCACACATAATTCAATCAGTCAATAGTAATGCAATGCACAAACTCCTCTCCGCCCGTGTATAGTATACTGGTACTACTAAGGGGTGTTCCTGGTACTGAATACCGGTACCTGTAACCGTCACCAAGTGACTCCTGGTTCTCCTCTAGGCGAGCGCCCCCCTCAGCAGAGTTCTCGGTGGACCGCGTGCGTCACCTGATGTCCTTCCTGACCATGCTGGGCCCCAGCCCCGACTGGAACGTGGGTCTGTCCAAGGAGGACCTGTGCACCAAGGAGTGCGGCTGGGTCCAGAGGCTGGAGGCGGGCCTGGTGCCCTGGGACGCAGGCACCGACAGCGGGGTCACATACGAGGTGCGTTGTTGGTCTAGAGACAGGTGATGGCCTGGTCTCTATGTAGGATTATTCAACGTTTGTGTGTAATGCGACTTTAAAAATTGCAAATTTGCAAATTCTGGCAAACTTACATACCCTGCTTTTCTCTTTATGTATCTCTTTATGTATTCATTTTACCCTATTTTTTGTGTTATTTTTCCTTTTGTTTTGATGTGATATTGCTTCTATCAAAAGGTATCTAAGGGGCCTTTCACACCTGAGCTGTTTGGTCCGTTTTAATCAAACCCTGGTGCGTTTCCCCCGGTAGTGCGGTTTGTTTGGCGTGGTGTGAACGCCAAACGGTCCGTCTTTAGGTGTGAAGGTGATCCGACCCAACTATAGGAAGCGAACCAATGTACACTTTTGCCGCAAACTGGAATTGATAAACATATTCAGCCAGGTATACGTGAACTTTTCCTAGATTCAAGTGAGTCGCGGTCAGACGTGGTGCAATCAGGAGGTGAAAGCACTCATCGAAATATGATCTGGTCGGACGACTACATAAAGCAAATTGCTTGTGGTCACAAAAACACTGACGTTTTTAAATTATTCAGTGACCGAATGGTGGAAATGGGGTTATTTTGAATTTGTAGGAACACCAAAGCAAATTGAAAAGACCGAACAAAGTTGTTGTTGCTCCATTATTATTGTCTGCAACAAGGAAGCGTACACAGCGTACAATACATAACATGCTTTACTATCTTCAAAACAATATTTGTACAAAGCAAAACACATCATTCCATCTCCAGCCCTTAAGTCCTTAATGAAGATGCTGCCTTCAACATTATTGATTCTCTGAATAAAATGTATCCCAGCTATATTGAAATACAGAGGCGAACAAAGGTTCACTAGTGATAGAACATGTGTGAAGTGCACTGCAGTGAGCTCCGTGTACTAAACCACATGTTGTCAACAGCATCTACATCGCACACAGAGTTGCACTCTGTGTGTGATTTTCCTTTGCTGAGAATATTCTTCAATCCCTAGTGGAACCAAATTCAAATTGTCACCTTGTAACAGCAAATTTGTATTATTTAATTGTACTTCTCTGGTGCCTCCTAAGCAAGCTATTTATTTACATATTACTTTACTGTCGCGCAGAAACGGCCCCTCATGAATAAATGAGTAGAGTATAGCTTCATAAGAGAGAGCAGTAAAAGTTCTTAAATACATCAACAAAGCTTGCTTTGGTGCAGTTTATGACCCACTGTCTAGATGCACATTTCGTCCGGTCTGATTTAATGAATGCGCTTGTGTGCTATTAAGTGTGTTTTCAAGGATGGACAGCAAAGTAACTGATTACGTACCCAGTCGACATTCACTGTATTGTCTTTATTGTCTGTCTTAAGAGTATTGTATTGTCTACCGCACACCGCTTGCAATAGCAGGCATGATTTGCAGTCTATAGTACGCACATTGGAGACACAAAGCATGCGCCGCTCTGAGGCTGAAAAGCATTAGATTTTAGTGGTTAGCTTTGTTAGAAGCATCCTGTTTCTGTTGCTGCCTACACCACCTTGCCCCTTTGTAAAAGGTCCGTCACTGTTTACTACAACGTGTACTACAACAGTACACATTTCTATCCATGGGGGAAAAACGTTTTTCCCGGAAAACATATATTTTATTATTACATTTTATTATTATTATTATTATTAGATATTTCTTACTCTATTTCATGTTATCTAGAGGTGTATTATTTAGAGGTGTAACTTATAGGGATGCACCGATCCAATACTGGGGATCTGTGTCTGGCCTAATATGTGGTATGGGTATCGGTGGCTGGAGTCTATGCATGGCTCCGATACTCATCCTTTTTTTTCTCACCCAACTTCTTATTTTGCTAAATCAAAGCTGCTATTCAGCTGAAAGAGAGATAATACAATAGTATTTATATTTTGTAAAGTTAATTGTCAATTAAAAACTGACTTTAAAATTAAAAAAACTGAATGTGTGGCAGATCCATAGGATCACTACCACTACATATAATGCATACATAATTTCTCAACATTTAGAACAGTCATGCTGTCTAACCGGCGTATGCGGGTGCACACGTACGTTGGCGATCGCATCATATTGATGAATAATCCAGAACCACACCGAAAAATCTGTTTAACCATTTATTATTTTCTATGCATACAATATACAGCATGACTCATTTGTTTATCCAAAGTTTACCAGCCTTCACTTCTGGGTTACTTCCGTAATTGTCAACGTGTTATGTAGTGGTGATCTGCTACAGAATGTATTTATTCCACGTATGCATCGATTTATTCATATTTTTGTTAGTAAATGGGCTAGCCTAATATTCAGCTTTTTAATGAAAGAAAAACATTGAAGAAACATTGGTACTGTATATCGGATCACTATCGGCTGATACTCAGAGGTGGGAAGTAACGAAGTACAAATACTTCGTTACTGTACTTCACTTCTGTACTTCATTTTTCAGGTATCTGTACTTTACTTTAGTATTTATTTTTCTGACGACTTTTTACTTTTACTCCCTACATTTTAACACAAATATCTGTACTTTCTACTTCTTACATTTTGAAAACAGGCTCGTTACTTTCGTTTTAATGCATTTGAGGTGAATTATCGATTATTTTTTATCTTGCATCATTGCGCGCATGAAACGAAATAGCAGAAGGGCTGAAGGCGTCATGTCCATGCGGTGTGCATTGTGCCAACCCAAGAACCACGAACTGTGGTGGGGATATTGCCACATGTTGCCAGTGCTGCAGTGTGTAGCACACAAACTAACATTAAGGCTTTATGGGGAGTTCTTTAGGCCAATGTATACTGTTGCACTTTGACTGCGGCAATTCTAGTTTAATGAAACATTTTTAAATGAAAATGTATATTCTGCTCATAATCTCATCAGTATTAAGTAACCCTTCATCTTAAACCTGTAAGGTTTGGTCCCTCTGGACCGTGTTAGTTTTACTGTAGAACTGGTAAACTGGGGGTTAAGTTGAGTATACATTTATGCTTGCAGTCCATTTAATGTCTATTTGCATTGCAATACATTTTATGGTATAACTGACCTTGTTGAGTTTGTAATTCATGCTGCTTTTACTATAATCATTTTGTGTGATTTGTTTAGGCCTATGTAGAGGCGAGGTCACCCATCTACAATGTAGGCGACAGCAAATAGAGCTTGTTTTTTCTGTCTACTTTGTTTTTGTTGTTGTTCACGCTGAATACATTCAGAATGGCAGTAATAGAAGTTGAAATAAAGTTCCTATTCCCTTATGTTATTATTATGATATTTATATGATATTAATATGACGTGAGGTTCCGTTAGCTTTGCACAAAAACAGCCGATTTAAAAATTACTTTTTACTTTTTACTGTGAGTACTTTTCAGAGCCTGTACTTTTTTACTTTTACTTGAGTAAAAAGTTGAATCAGTACTTCTACTTTTATCAAAGTATTATTTTACACAAGTATCTGTACTTCTACTTAAGTACAGAATGTGTGTACTTTTGCCACCTCTGCTGATACTTAAGATTCAGGTATCGGATCGGAAACAAATAAGTGGTATCGTGCCGTCCCTAGTAACTTATCTGCAGCAACTTTCTGCTGTGGAATTTCCAACTGATGTTTGAATGCGGTAGCCCCAGCAGGAGGCCAGGGCGATGCTGTCACTACAAAGACAATACTTTATTGTTCCGGCTCAACAAAGGTCTTTAATGGTTCTTGCACATGTCTGGTTTATTGTCTCGTTAAGCTGAAGGAACTCATCCAAAACACTTTGACTGAGTATTTAAAACAGGGAAAGTTCATTGGGTGATGCTGCAGTCTAAAGGAAACCGGCAAACCAAACCAGATTCCATGGATGTCTTATTGAAGCAATGTCAGATAAATGATCAATGATACATGAGATCAATCAAACAGCAGACCTTACTAAGGCTTCTGGATAGAAAGTCTGGAATCTGTGTCACATAGATTGTGTCACATAAACCCAGTCATACGACTAATTGATGACAGCTTCAGGGGTAATCTGAACCAATGTGTTTAATAATATTATATTTTCGCCGCTTTGTCGCAGTATCGGCATGTCCTTTGTCACGTACCATCCATCTGTGTACATTCATTTGAAAAGAAAAAAAAATGTTTTTATTGTATAGGTGGTCTTTTTCTTTTTTACTGCCAGTGCCTCGACATCTCTTTCCTCACAAACCAACTCCCCTCTTCCCCCTATAGCCTATCAAAAAGCTCTACCTACTAGTAATACCAGACTGGTAATCAGGTAATAGACTCCTGTTATGATGGTTTTTTCCTTTTCTGGCGATCCATCATCCAGAATAGTGCGTGTGTGCGTTTTCTTTGCATACTCTTGAATAGCGCTAGTGCTGCGGTGCAATTTCATTGAAACTTTTGAGTTTTATGACTTGAAGCACCCCATATGTTCTCAGCCGTGTGTCTTAATTATAACTTTGGAAGCGGGTCGTGTTTCCAATGAGAGCCCTCACACCGGCACCGCCACACAGCAGCGCTACAACTTCCAGCACTGCTCATAAATATGGGCTTCGATTTGTCCGTGTGCACCCACACGGTCAGACAGCAACACACAATTATATCTGCCATGAAGAATTCAGTGTCCCTGTCCTTTTTTAACGGGATATTTTGTGTTGCAAGCGAATATCACCGCGGTGTGCTTCTATCTAAACCTTCATTAGTCTTTTTAATTAGGCCTATATAGTTATAGGAACAAACAAATAATAACAAATCAAGTTGTTGAGACCTCCACACCCTGCGTGCATGGCATGGCGATGCGTCTCAGACACAAGAACGCACAGTTATTGTATTTAGTGTTAGGCCTATATATTGCACATTTGTTTGAGAGACATTTAATAGGCCTTTATTTGGTAGGCTATAATTAATATATTGTATATAATATATACAGACAGAACACCCAGTTATAGTTCACATAACATCCACATTCATGGTAACAACCATGGATGGAGAGATTTGTCTCTTAATTATTAATACTAATAGGAGTCAACTTGTGTCTTGTAAATTGACATTTGAATGAATATCCAATGATTTGTACAGTTTTGTAAGTTTTGTAAGTTTTACATTTTGCACAATTTTTTTTAAATACATTTTTCCTATGTCCTCCTATAGACTCCTATATACAGTAAGGAAACTATTAGTTTACTACTCCAGCAAATAACGCTAGCTAAACTGCCTGGTACATAGTTAAGGAATATTACACAAGAGGTTGTGCTTTACCGTTATTATGGTCAAGACCGAGGTACTTGAGCCGAGTTCCGTAAGCACCGACTTGAGTTGCTCATATTATTGTTCATATTTGTTTCAACCAATCATGTTGCTGGAAGCGGGGATCTGGAAGCACGCAATTGGTTATTAACAAACTTGGCCAAAACTGTCTGTAAAGGTTTCAAATCAGCACCGTGTAGACTGGCCACTGTAGAAATACACTTATTAAAACCCTTTTCTGACAGCTTCGTCTACTTGCACAAATCTGTTTCTCTTCGGTAAAATGAAGGCGTAACTCCGCCCCTTCAGTCCCTGGTTTCCGGCCCAGGCTCTGTCCGTCTCCCCCCAGAGGCTCTGCTATAACATAGTAGGACTGCTGGATCCCAGATTAGCAATAATCTAATAATATGTAGAAAGTGTATAAACATGTATTATTAGGACACAATTCAAGTATAAACAAAGAACAAGAACAATGCATTGGTCACATTTGTATTATATTGCTCTCATTCACCCATGATAACTTGAAGCATGTGTAATGTGTTATTATAGAGCAGCATCATACAAGTCTCATGATGTATAACAACAACAGCTCCCTATAGGAAGTTAACATTTTTTATTTAAATAGATTGATAAACACAGTTAAACTTCCTTATACATTCCATATACATCCATGTAAGCCTAATACATTAGGCTGATATTGTATCATAATTTATTTAGTTTTTTTAAAGGGTTTTAAGTACTGTTCATTTAATGCAATCTCTTTTCTTCATTGTTATAAAGGGTGCCAAGAATTCTGGAGGTCACTGTACATCAAACAAAACCTCTTCTGCCTCTTACTCTCTTAACTTCTTAACTTGCTCTCTAGGTGTCTCATCGCGTTGCGTTATGATTGGACAGTAACTTCATATCAAACTATTGACAATCCCTGTTAACCAGCCACGTAGATACAAGCGGCAGATAATTTTTTTTAAAATAAATACGGATATTCTCCTTATTCGGGAGAACTGCGGGAGAATGTTGTCTCTGACTACCGGGAGAGGATAGCCGCAAGCAACTAAGAGGACGTTTGCATGGTGTATAGAGTATTGGGACCTCTTAGTCGCAATTCCCTCCATATATTGCCCTATTCATGAAAATATAAGTCTTATCGGCATATATTTAATGGCGATAAACTCACCAATATTGCACCTCTACAGACAGCTTGGGTCATCCTCTTTGCAGCCACATGCCTTTGGTTTCACAAAAATGTGCCGCAAAAATGTTTCTGAAGTCTGTGAAGCGTTACATTTTTTACATTTTTCAGCGTTATTCTTTTGCGGTGTACACCTGCGCGTGCTCATTATCGCCACCTAGAGTTGGCGGACTAACACGGCACTGGGACGGTACATTCAGGCACCAATTATGGTTAATTCCGGTTCTTTCCAGAGTTAGCTAGCCAGCAGTCACTAAATCCGGTACCTTTTATATATTTTTAATACAGTATAGCTTTTAAAATAGTGTTTAATCATTTTCTTTTCCGCCAACTGTAGGTGGCGGCAATGAGCACACGTAGTTGTAAAACACCGCAAAAGAAGAACGCTGAAAAATTGAACGCTTCACAGACTTTATTGTCAGAAAGTTGCTAAACTGGTCCAAGTTTTAGTAAACGCCTTCACCTCCTAGCACTCACAGCTGCTGTATGGATTATAGTATTTATTCTAATATTATAGTTGTGTACTATATCATTAGAACAGCTACCAGAGAAACCAATGTCCAAAAGAATGGCCAAATGTATTCACCTCTCAATGTCTCTGATTATCCAATTTTTTTATTCTGGGCAGGCACGTTCAAGGCCTCTACATCATGTGGGCATCTCAGTAAGCACAACAGGGGGTGTGTAAGCACTCCTGTAAACATTCCTTCAAGGCAGAGGTGCTGAGCTCAGTGGGGCTTCTCTCTTAATTGTGGGCTGTGTTCAGCGCTATACACCTGCCCACTGCTTGGTCTCGACACTTCTAATGAGCCCCCCCCCCATGCAGCACACTGCCCTCTCTGAGATAAGCCCTTTCTCGGTAATGACGGACGAAAATTGTGCAGTTCTCACATTTCATCAACACACACTGAGAGTACACACACACACACACACACTGATTGCAATAACATTGATTAGCATGGCTTCCACCATTGAGTCCCCATGATCAGCCGCCCAATTTGTACATTCTCATTCACACTCCACTCTTTCACTTTTTTTTTCTACTCAACCTTTCAACTTCAGTGAGAACGTTGCTTACCACTTTTACCGCTATTTGCATCTCTGATCACACATTTAGCAGTTGAGAAGTACTTCACTCATCAAGATGAGCTCTCGGGGGATGCTTAAGAGACGCACAACGACCATCTTGAGGGCCTCAGTTTATCTGCTTGTCTGTTTGTTTGTGTCAGTCTCCCAACAAGCCCACGGTCCCCCAGGAGAGGATCCGACCCCTGAGCAGTCTGGACCACCCCCAGAGCCCCTTCTACGACCCCCAGGGAGGAGCCATGCCGCCGCTGGCCAGGGTGGTGGTGGAGAGGATCGCTAGGAAGGTACATGCCCCTGTGTGTGTGTGTGTGTGTGTGTGTGTGTGTGCAGTAAAGAGGTGGAATTGAACACTGGGAATAATGTTGTTGCTGCCCTTCCTGTCCTGATATCCTGTCTC
>OOFB01026588.1:0-16131 GCA_900323305.1 Trachyrincus murrayi
TTAACTACCATCATTAACTATCATCATTAACTACCATCATTAACCATCATCATTAACTACCATCATTAACTACTATCATTAACTACCATCATTAACTATCATCATTAACTACTATCATTAACTACCATCATTAACCATCATCATGAACTACCATCATTAACTACAATCATTAACTACCATCATTAACCATCATCATTAACTACCATCATTAACTACCATCATTAACCATCATCATGAACTACCATCAGTTACTATCATCATGAACTACCATCATTAACTATCATCATTAACTACCATCATTAACTACCATCATTAACTACCATCATTAACTACCATCATTAACTATCATCATTAACTACCATCATTAACCATCATCATGAACTACCATCATTAACTATCATCATTAACTATCATCATAAACTACCATCATTAACTATCATCATTAACTACCATCATTAACTACTATCATTAACTACTATCATTAACTATCATCATTAACTACCATCATTAACTACAATCATTAACTACCATCATTAACCATCATCATTAACTACCATCATTAACTACCATCATTAACTATCATCATTAACTACCATCATTAACCATCATCATGAACTACCATCATTAACTACCATCATTAACTACCATCATTAACTACCATCATTAACTACCATCATTAACTACCATCATTAACCATCATCATGAACTACCATCATTAACTATCATCATTAACTACCATCATTAACTACCATCATTAACTACCATCATGAACTACCATCATTAACTACCATCATTAACTACCATCATTAACCATCATCATGAACTACCATCATTAACTACCATCATTAACTACCATCATTAACCATCATCATGAACTACCATCATTAACTATCATCATTAACTACCATCATTAACTACCATCATTAACTATCATCATTAACTACCATCATTAACTATCATCATTAACTATCATCATTAACTACCATCATTAACTATCATCATTAACTACCATCATTAACTACCATCATTAACTACCATCATTAACTACCATCATTAACTACAATCATTAACTACCATCATTAACCATCATCATGAACTACCATCAGTTACTATCATCATGAACTACCATCATTAACTACCATCATTAACTACCATCATTAACCATCATCATGAACTACCATCATTAACTACCATCATTAACTACCATCATTAACCATCATCATGAACTACCATCATTAACTATCATCATTAACTATCATCATAAACTACCATCATTAACTATCATCATTAACTACCATCATTAACTACTATCATTAACTACTATCATTAACTATGATCGTCTATTGCTGAATGGAAAGAGATTTGATCTCTGAAAACAAGTTGATAATGTATGAGTCGGACAGTAAATCAAATCAAGTTTCCCTCTTATCTCTGGCCCCACCCCTCCTCCCCTCCCGTCTCCCACCACCTCTAACGTTTACTGTTCTAGGCAACAAGAAGCACAGTGTAGCAACAATGCTACTTTGCCAGCTATTACATTGATTTACCCAGGGACCATGTTCAGGCCCGTGGATGGGAATGAAAGCATGCAGATTTCAGACCTCTTTTCAGCGCTGTGTTGTAAATTCACTATGATGTTCACGAATCTCGACAAAAATGGGCCTTGGCGGCACTACGTTTTGTCCCAGCCGGGGCGATGAGCAACAATGGAAGGGAAGTAAACGCTCTTTATAACGAAGAGAGGAGGCAAAGTTCAGAAAAGTTCATTGAACATCGTCTGAGGGCTGGAGCCACCGGGACAGGACGACCGTACATAAAGGTGTCAGCAACAATTTACTATTACAATCTGGGCACTGACACTCTTATCCAGAGTGACTTACAATAAGTGCATCACTTCAACATTTTGCGAATGCCATATTAGCAAGTAGCCTGGGAACTTGGACTAGAATGGAGGAAGGGTTTAAATCAGCATGGCTCCAGGAAGACAAACAGCTTGTGAAGCAGACCGGGGCTGTGGCCAGCAGAACCACTCCTGCCTTAACAACACGTTTGGTCTGATTTTAGCACACCGAATGTAAGACGCTTTGTATACAGCGTAGTTCAAGCACATTCAGTAAAGTGATATCAAATAGTGATTCCGAATATAGAAATAATTTGGCATCTAGCAATGCCAAACATTGGTGAAGAGTGGGATTCCAACATGATATAACAACTATCATACGTAATAAATATCTTCAATCACAGTTACATTTGTAACAAAACATTTACTTTGCTTTGAACCACATTCACCTTGATAGCGAAGCTTACTTTAATTACCATAAATAAAAAACATTTGATTCATACATTTTAAGACTAGAAATATTTATGTAAAAATTATATTTGCTAGCAAATGATAATGTAACAGCACAGCCCAGAGCCAAAGTGAAGTTGGTGGAAGTTGGTGGAAGTTGGAGAACAGTGACCTATATCCAAGGTTCAGAGACAGCAACATGCTGAGGTACCCAGATGGAATGTTGTTTTGTTCTCAGTTAGGATATTTGTCCTCAGCCATCTGTAGGAGAAGGATCTAAGATTAGTTTGAGTGTTTTTCCCCCGTTACTCATGACTTCTTGATCACTCATGACTCTACATGCTATGCATGCTATGGCCTGCCCAGTGCAACAATAGATTTATCGCTTCGTTTCTGCATTAGTTTGTTTCAAAGACAAATGAACGGTTTCTCAGCAACAAAACTTTTATTAAATAAAAGGTCTGAACAGTAAATGTCACTTAAATAAGTTGAGGGGGATACAAAAAAACCTCTATATAAACAGTTTCTACATACAAATGTACATCCAAGCCATAGTTACAACTCTGAGCCCATTTCAAAGTGTTCCACGTCAGTGTATAGTGCCTTTTGTTCACACACACACACACACACACACACACACACACACACACACACACACACACACACACACACACACACACACACACACACACACACACACACACACACACACACACACACACACACACACACACACACACACCCACACACACACACACACACACACACACACACACACACACACACACACACACACACACACACACACACACACACACACACACACACACACACACACACACACACAATATAGTCATATTCATTTCATCTACAACTGTTCATATGTACAATATGCCAAAAACAAGCAGCAATGCAGTCAGTATTAAATGTGTAATTACAGACTTTGTGGCTCACAATTTTAGAAAGACTACTACTCTTTCGCCCCTCTTAATATGGCAACATAATTTTACAAAGTGGCCATTACAGTGACTCAGGGAGAATGCCTCCGCAGCCATGTTTAGTAGGATGTCTAGTTTGGAACATAGCGGGTGAACTTGGTGGGGAGATTGTCTACGGGATAGGCTATAGGTCCAATCTTCATAGTGGGCGGTCCATTTAGAAGAGTCCAGTTGCACTGTGTCACCACTTCCACCAGGAAGACCTTCAGCAGCACCTTGCAAAACTCCTTCCCCACACACATCCGTGAGCCTCCTCCAAATGGAATGTACTGGAAGCGGGAGGAGGAGGAGGCATCTCCAGAGAGTTTGGACATGAAGCGCTCGGGCTGGAACTCCTCCTTGTTGGGGAACATGTCAGCCACATTGTGTGTGCCACAGATGCTGTAGATGACGTTCCAGCCCTTGGGAATCTGATAGCCCTGTGAGCAGAAGGAAGCCATGTTGTTATATATTCCAGTACATTCACATACATACATACATACAGGCACACAGTATAACTACAAACTACTACTAGCCACACACGGCTATTTATTTCACCTCTTTAAAAGATCACATATTATTTTAATTATTCTTTTTTTTATTGAGTTAATTTCTGTATCTTTGTTGTTTTATTATCCAGCCTCATGTCTTCAAAATAATAATATGTATGCATGTATGTATGTATATGTATATATATGTATATATATATATATATATAAATTGTATATCTGGATAATTGAACTTCTGTATTGTAACTATAAATCATTTTAAAAACAATATTCCGGTACATTCCACTGAGGCGCTGGCTGGGGGTCTCTGGACTTACATTGAGTTCAAAGGTCTTGAGGGCCACGCGGAACCCCCCGGGGATGGGGGGGTTGATCCTGAGGCTCTCCTTGATGACGCAGCCTGTGTACTTGAGCTGCTCCAGGGTCTCTATACTCAGGTTCTGGAGGTCCACGCCCTGCTCCTCCTGCACGCCGGGACACAACGTCAGCCCTCACCCCCTCACACGGCAATACCAAATAAATCAGCCCACGTTTAGAGGGAGTGTTCAGTAGACAAACGTGTTTACCTTGCACAGGAGCTCCTGCCTCAGTCGGTCGACCACCTCCGAGTTGAGGCCGAGGAACATGATCAGGGAGGTGGCTGCGCTGGCGTTGGTGTTGTGCCCTCCAAACAGAAGCTCGGTAGCAGACTCCTTTATGGCCTGGGAGAAGGAGGAGAAGAGGAGGAGAAGAGGAGGTGTAAAACACAAATACCTTATAATGAGATTGTGGTTAATTTGTCCTCCTGTAAAATGTATAGGCAATAATGTCTTTACATTAACATATGTTTTAATGTATGTCAATTAAATTAAAGTCCTGCTATATGATTGGACCGGCTCATTCTTTGTCACTTTTGTGAGTGTTGTGTGTCTCATCAGAAAGGGTGTGTTCTGGTTCGTAGGCCTACCTGCATGCTGAAGGGCTCTGCGTTGTTCTTGCTACTGTCTATGAGCTGCTGCAGGGCGTCTCTATGTTTACACCCCACCCCCTCAGAGTCCTCCTCCACCTTCTTCCTGATGTTCTCCTCAATCTTGGAGTGGATCAAGTTCCTGGCCTTCAAGCCCTGCCACACACAGAGGGGAGAGGAGAGGTTAGTATATGCCAGGGGGAAAAAAAATAACGTCATACAAGCCAACATCAAATCCACCTCTCAGATGACCAAGAAATGGATGTGCAGGGAGACACCAGCTAATGACACCATAACTTTTACACCCAGATGTAAAAATGGCCTTGTTCTAAACAGGATACAGCGATGTTTTGTGCACAAGAAACGCATACGAGAAGAATAGATATTTGTAAAACATGGTGAATAACTTTATTACCTAA
The DNA here is from genome assembly GCA_900323305.1 of Trachyrincus murrayi. NCBI lineage: Eukaryota > Metazoa > Chordata > Actinopteri > Gadiformes > Macrouridae > Trachyrincus > Trachyrincus murrayi. The sequence goes on from OOFB01026588.1 coordinate 5,142, forward strand.
CCATAACTTTTATACATTACACAGTTCTTTGGCCAACCAAATTATACAATATATGATAAGTAGAAGACCAAAAACAATTGTAAATGTTCAGAAACGTTTTACTATTTACCATATTGTAATCTAGTAAATATATTTGCATACCCGGTACAGTCCGCTGAACGGCACTTCGATGGGCAGTGAGAACAGATTCTTGATCATCTCCTCGAAGGCTTCCACCAACTGCTGCTCGTCCGTCCGGATCTGCTCCGGGTCGAAGCCGAGCAGGATCCGCATGGAGATGCGGAACATCAGGCGCTTCATCTCGGGGTAGATCAGGACGCACGAGTCCCCCTGCAGCCACTCCTGCACGGCCGCCCGCACCTCCTCCTGCATCACAGGTATGTACTGCTCCAGGGCGCTCCGGGAGAAGGCCCGCATTATAACCTGGAAAGATCGGATACGTTAGTTTTCTTGTCGAACCAACAACCGTATTCGTATAATAGTGACGTCTGGTCAAAGTAGGTTATCGCTTAAGCAATTGTTCCTTTTTTTCCTTTCCGTGTTGTTTTGAAAGTTACACTTTCACAAAAGTGAAAGACAGGTGAATTCAATCCGTGTTGCTCAGACGCACAGGTGTAGCATTAGACGTAGGGTCCTACCTTTTTCTTGGACTTGTGCTGCGCGCCGGTCAAATTGGACAGCGAGTCCGGGCCCAGGATGGCGCGGACCGAAGCGGGCCACTTCACCGACACGAGCCGGTTCTCCCCCTGCAGAATCTGCCGGACGTTATCCGCTCCGCTCACGCGCACCGTCGGGTTACCGAAGAGGTGCGTGCGGTAGATGCATCCGTACTTCTGTTGCTTCATTCTCAGGAACTTTCTCCTCTGCAAAATTGAGCACAGCACACATATAAAAACACGGCTGCATGTTCAAATTGCTATTCCAATCCGTGTCTTATAGTGTGGAATTACATTTCACAGCGCAATACGGAATAATGTCGGTTTAAAAAAATGCATTGGAGACTGATCTCCGTAAGTGTACCGATACATTTCAAGACCTAACGGTAAAGTGACGAAATACAGTTGAACATGTGTCCATGTTTACCTGTAGCAGCAGTTGCAAGGTCTCTCCGATGAAGGGCAGACCCATGGAGCCGGGAGGCAGGGGTCTGTGGAAGCTCGGGTCTCTCTGTCGGATCAGATACACCTCCCACAGCTTCACGGCCACCATGAACAGCAGGATCGGCAGCACGATAGTACACAGCACGGTGGTCAGCAGCGTGCTTAAAGCCATGGTTCTGTCGAAGCCCTTTCTGTGACAACTACCGTCTTGTTGTTAAAGTTCTCCGTTCAGCTGCTGCGAACGGCGAGGGACGTTTGTTTGCTTCTGAGGGCGAAGGAGTGTCGACATGCGACTTTTATATGCTCCCGAGTCTCTCGGCAGCAGCCTGTTACCTTCTCACTCCCAGAGATAAATTAGTTCACACAAAGTTCATCTTTAATTGTGGGTGTGACTTGGACACGCCCCCCTCCGACTCTGGCCTCTCGCACACCATTTGTTAGCAGGAGCGCCATCTTTAATCCCCTCTACCTCCCGGTGTTGGACGCGGACAATCCGCGGCGGATTTCACTGTGAAAAGGTGATGAGTCTCCCCAGACAATGGGACCCCATCCCAAGGGTCTTTTGTTGGGGAATACTCGGCTAGTTTACACACTCATTACCTTAGTTTGAGAGCCGGCTGGAGGATAAGTAATGCCCGGGGCGTCACAGCAGCACATTTTATCTAGCTGCTGCTTGCGATGACAATGTGAAAGTAACGCGCCCTCCCCGAAGCATCTCTTCGTCGCTGTTGGATTCTGTGAGTTCGCTGAAAGTTAGTCAAGTCAATTGTGTGTCCACTGCTTAAAATCTGCTCATATGTGCTCCGGGATTGCACTTGATAGTAGAGGCCTAATCTAAAGACTTTAGACCCATTCCCATCCTCTGTCTCCCGCCCTCTGCCAACTCGTCTGTATCAGTGGCGCACGCCTGCTATAAAATTATATCTCTCGTGTAGAGTTCAACCCTGGGTCACGAGAGAGAGAGATCGGGAGGAAGCTGAGGACCGGGTTAAGATAGAGGAAGCTGAGGACAGGGTTATCCGCGGGCCAAAACACTCAGATGAAGCAGAGCATCCTCCCTCTACATTTTAACGCTTGTGTTTTTACGACCCGCTACAACGATAGGACGTGTGTGTGTGTTTCTGCGTTGTCAACAGAGCAGGCTGCGGGCCAATCAGTCAGTCAGCCTGGCTCCCGCTTTTACAAGAACACATTACATGGATGGATTTCTCAATCCTCTCGCTCTCTTTGCCCCCCCCCCCCCCACACACACACACACACGCTCCTTTCAGTTGCACCCCTGTGCCGAGGGGGGTGCCCTGAGTTTCACCCCAGCAAACAGTGTTGTTGGCCGGTGTTAACCCATGCAAATGGCCGAGTGGACTGACGTCAAGTTATCATTACCAGGGTCACAGAATAGGCTTAACATAGAATAGTCTATTGTGTGGCGAGATGGCTGGACGGACGGATAGATGGATAAGAACACAGGCGACAGCTAGCATGTGTGAGTAGCTTTAAGGCTCAGTCCAAAATGAAGCGTGAAGATTCATCATGTGTGCCATGTTGGTCAATGTTTCAACGTTAACACCTGTAGGCCTACATCTGGCAAACACATGTTGTACTTACGTGTTCTTTATTGAAACTTGAATGTGTGAAACAGAATTCCGGTGTTCAGGTGAGAGAACAGTGTAAGTTGGTGGGTGGGGTGAAAGGAAGTTCAAGTGTAGAGAATCATTGAACGGTGTTTATAGCCCCGTGTCTACATGCTGATCCATGCGGCTGGATCTGTGTCGTTTTCCCTGCTCTCCTTCAAACTGGATTGTCACAAACACATCACGGGCAGTAACTTTTCACCACAACTTCCAACGGAGAGAGCAGGTACAGGTACAACGCATGTGTACATTCTCCCTGACGACACCGCGAGCCAAATGGCCACCTGTGATTTGCTGCTGGCGTCCGCTCCGCAAAGTTTTACTTTATGATCCGATCCTGTGGCCCGGAACAGATGCGAGGTCGTGAAGGACAGGGTGGGCTAGCGGACATATTTCTGAGCGTGCACTGTCAGCGTTTAAATCCACGAAAGCTAATCGTAAAAAACAGCGAATCGGACGAGCGCGCGTCTGTGTCTGCCCCCTCCCTTCCCTACATGTTCGCGCGCGTTGACCTGCTTGTGACCCGCAAAACGCGGACCCTGACTTCTTGGTGAACTCTCGCGCACAGTCTCGCCAAGTTCACTGTCCGTCAAACAGAGAGAGAGAGAGAGACAGAGAGAGATAAGGGGGTAATACGCACCGGTCACAGATACATTATACAGTGTTTAACAAGCCATGTAGGAATGGGATGGTCAAATCTGTTTTTGGGGGCAATCGAAATTATGGAATAATCATTTGTTAATTATGCTTTGAGCAAAGTTTGAAAAAATAAACAAACACAACAGCATGGCAAAACGACGACCGTGCGCGCGTTACAATCACTGCAGATCACATAATGAGCGAAGTAATGAATCGGCAATATAGCCTGTAAAGCCCTTGACTGTACAACGGACACGGACAGACGCCTAGGCCTATAATATGACCAACTGACAGTTAGCTGTAGGACGAGAAGAAGCACGCGTCTCCGTCGATATAATCAAAAATGTTTAGATGACGCATGACAAGAACTAAAGAGGGTGGTCGCATGGGGGGGGGGGGGGGTTCAACTCGAGGTCAACCCTCCCCCCATTGGTTGGAGCGTCAGGTCACATTTTAAGGAGTGAGACATCTAAGAATTACTTGTAATATTTAGCATCTCAACATGTCAACCGATATGGTCAACTTATAAACCTAGTCACCAAGGCTTAAGTTTACTGCACAATGGGACTGATGGAACTGAAATAGGCCCACTGCTCTGAAAGTGTGTCTGGATGAAATTAGAACTACTGCTGCCATTTAGGTCAAAGAGCAATCTTTATTTACATTTCACCAAAAAAAGAAAGCAACAAAAAAAAACAGCAATAAAATGTTTCTTTTGGATGACAATTCTTTTCCAGGTTAGGTTCTTCAGGAGCAATGTAGTTCATACTGGACTGTATGTATATATGTAACTGGCTCTACTTCATTGAACCATGCAAGCAAGGGCACATACTACACATTTCTCCTGGCTCCTGACTTTGTCCTGCGTCTGCATGAACTCCAAATCTAAATATAACGTTTATACAACATATTTACTTTGAATATTGAGAGGCATATTATCCATTTCAACTTCAACTGCAAATAATGTACAAATGATGCAGTATATACAATGGCAATTACAAGCTATTTAAAAGGCAAGATAAAATAACAATTAAATTAAGAACAGTGCAAAATGCCCACTGAAGCATCAAGAAAACAATAACATAACATTTTTCATGTTGTTTTCCATCGGGAATCATTTACAGGTGCTAAGGTAAGTTACAACCTGCTAGCATGACAGCCTGCTAGCATGCTGGTCAATAAAACCAATTCATTATTGCTGCATTGTGGAAAAATATAGAGTAGAAGACTGTAAAGCTTCAATTACCCTGAGGGGAACAACATATTTGGGATTAATAGATTAGGAACACCAAGGTACCTAAAAAAACTAAATATATATATATACACACACATGTATATATACATATATATATATATTCCAGTTGAAACAAAGTAACAACTCAAGTTTGGTAGCTTTCTTTTAAGAACAAATAAAGTTGTTTGGTAACACACATTAGATAGGATTTAAAGAGTAGTTAATGTGCATATAGTCAGCCATTTCATCCCTTTGCCCTCTTCAGTTGACATCCTGTGAGAATGTCACGGTTTTGTATTCATCTCAATTGTATGTTCACTCGGCCAGCATGTAACCAAGCAGTCAGCTTTTTGTGCACATAGGTTAGGGCCAATAGATTGAGAACTTGAAATCTGTTGTAATGCATATGTAGAAAAATATCCACGTGTGTGGCATGCTGGAAATAAAACATTTAAAATGACCTCTGCACTGCCAAAAACAATTCCTTCATCTACATGTTTAAATACTACCAAACATGCCCTGAAATACAGAGTTGTGTTCTCTACTTGCTTGATGTTCACATTCATATTTCCCTGAGCAACCCACCAGGGGAGTGTCCATATTTCATCCTTGGCCATTTTGTTCTGTGCATATTTAACATTATTTCTAATGAATGAACTTTTTAGTGAGAAAGTGTTATTCCAATCGGCCATGACACACAAGCAACTGTTGGTTTTTTCCTAGCAGCGCACCATCATTATATTTTTATTGTACTTCACAAGGCTTTAACCTATATTATAAACCTGTTGTTTCTCCTTGTCTGTTCTCATCTACTTTTAAACAAAAAAAGCTGAAAGAGCCTAAAATTAAATATCACTTTGTATTACGGAATAGTAATAGAAAAGTGTTGTGTGTAGTGCGGTTTCAAATAAAAATAATAAAATGCTCATTTAAGCCTCAATACCTCCAGAGACCACTGGTCAGCAGAAAGCACATAAAGTGGCCATAGAGAGCGAGAGAGAGAGATCTTGCCGTTCCACATGAACATCAGTCTTTCCGGACGTCATCATTCATCCACTGTACACACGTACATAGATACGTACCTATATGCACTGCAGCAACCAATAACCAAAAGTACAGAGTGGAGTAAGTCTATTATGGCTGCTTCTGTGATGACTGTGATGGCATACAGAAACATTATAGAGTATCTGGCCATTTATATCTTCATATTGGGAAGCGTCTTATTGTAATATGTATTTTAGCAGAATTGAGGGTGAAAACACAGCCCCTCCTCACAGTTTGACTGGGGCCTGCTTGGCTACATAGCCTCCATTAGGGCTTCTGGAACCTAACCGTCTTGTTTAACTGAAAGGACAATATGCGAGTTATGCAGACATGCCAGGACTCATGTGTTTGTGTGCAGCCTTTGCTAGGAGTGCGATATAATTGTACATCAACGGTTTTAGATATTCCTGGTTTACTCTTTGCCAGTTAAGTTATTAAAATTTTTCTGTTTGACATTAGATAGATGTCACAGAACACAGGCCCTATGGACTAAAGGTATTGACCAATGAAATTTGTTGGATAGATGGAACATTGTTTAACCACGAGGTAACCATCAATGCCGACCATTGAGGAGTTAAAAGATGAACAGAAAAAATAGAATAACTTAACTGGCATAAAGAGTTCCATCTTAATAGAAATTAAATCATACTTGCCCACCTGTTACTGCAGGTGAAATGCCCGTCTCTGCCATCAAGCTTTGCCTCTGGTTACATTTGGCATTAAAATGTGTCTCAGGTGAATTTAAAGTGCTCACACACACGAGTTCAAGATCAAGTTTGGTTGACCAATATTCCATCACTTCATTCGGCACTTATGTCCTAAATATGCTGTTCCCAGTTGAGTTTGGGAAATTCTCTACTTTAATATCTCAATAGTTCCAACCTCTGTCCAAAGCTAGATAATGGTTGAAATTGTTTCATATAGCATGGCTGCTGTTTATTCTGCTGTGTGGTCACACACCTGTACACCCATTTGCATTCAAAACTCATCATTATTCCATGTAGTCATTTGAGCTCAGCAATCTATGTATTCACCATTCATGAAGCCCTTCACGCCCAACTTGCTTGGTGAAGCCAGAATGGATGACAACCGAATGTTTAGACTTTGAGAAGCTAAAAGCCAAGCGGTCACTGAGGACGCATGAAGAAACGCAATGCAATGCCAGCAGTGACTGGAACCTCTGGATCCGCTGGACAGCTAGTCTGAACAGCTTTTCACTATTGCTTCCATGTGTAAAATAAAAAAATAAAAAGACATGAACGTTTGTTTGCAATGACCATTTGTTGAGAATGCTTTGCCCTTCAGTATATTTATATTTCAGTATATTATATTTAGAAGTGTGTGTGTGTGTGTGTGTCTGTCTAGGAGTGCAGCGACATGCCGTTCACAAGGCTCCTGAGCTGTTTCACCACCGTCTCGATCAACTTCTGTTTATCCCGGTCATTCTTCCTGAACTGTGAAAAGATATTGTTCTTCTTACTGGTGTCTTTCATCCTGCAGGGGGAGAGAGGAAGACATTTTTATTGACTAATATATATGTAGTAGCTGTCTTATTGTTCCAGGAGTATTGAGAAAGAGGAGCGAGAGAGAGGAAGGCATTATGCACTAGTATACACAATGTAGTATTTGTCTTATTGACTAGTATACACAATGTAGTATGTTTTATTGACTAGTATACACGATGTAGTATCTGTCTTATTGACTAGTATACACAATGTAGTATCTGTCTTATTGACTAGTATACACATTGTAGTATCTGTCTTATTGACTAGTATACATGATGTAGTATCTGTCTTATTGACTAGTATACATGATGTAGTATCTGTCTTATTGACTAGTATAAACATGATGTAGTATCTGTCTTATTGACTAGTATACACATGATGTAGTATCTGTCTTATTGACTAGTATACACATGATGTAGTATCTGTCTTATTGACTAGTATAAACATGATGTAGTATCTGTCTTATTGACTAGTATACACATGATGTAGTATCTGTCTTATTGACTAGTATACACATGATGTAGTATCTGTCTTATTGACCAGTATACACATGATGTAGTATCTGTCTTATTGACTAGTATACATGATGTAGTATCTGTCTTATTGACTAGTATAAACATGATGTAGTATCCGTCATATTGACTCGTATATACACGATGCAGTATCTGTCTTATTGTTTCAGCAGTATTGAGAAAGCGTGTCTATCTGGAGGTATGTATAGAATAGTGGTTAAAAGTAAGAGCAGCCAACCCTACCCCCTGTAGACTCTGTGGGACAGCCGTTAGCAGGACAGAGAAGGAGAGAGGAGAGTGACAAGTGAGGGTAAGGAGAGTCAGAAGATATACTGCACATTAAAAGTAGCAGACAATACAATATTCTATACATATTCATATAATACATATTCTTTTTTTAAATTAAAGGGGCAGTTCACCGATTGAACATATTGAGCCTACCTTTTGTGTAGTGGGAAAGATTTTTTAAATAATGTGCAACTTTATATAATCTGTGTAATTAGAGTTTGTTTACAGTGGTGATTTCATACAGATACACAGTACTATCTAAAGAATTACTTGATTCAAACTAGATGTGGGCTGTTCAACATTCAGATATATTGACATGACATATAATCACATTTTATAAAAATAAATAAAATCAAGCATGCTTTTTAATATCCAAATAGCAGAGAAGTGTAATGTAAGGTATCAGTATTTTAGACCTAGAGATTAAATCGTCATTACATATATATCAGTGTCTGTGAATGACTACTAAAAGCAACAAGTATATAGAGGTGTTCATGAAACAACCTACAAGTGTTGAATAATGAATGGTTGTGTAAATGTGCAGAAGTGAGCAGATGTACTCACTTCTCCAGCAGGGCGAGGGCAGTGGCCGGGTTCACCCTCAGGTATTTGGATGTGGGCTGTCCATAGTCCGCCAGGTAAGTAGACCAGTCCCATACCATGAATAGATCCAGAAGCTGACACACACACACACACACACACACACACACACACACACACACACACACACACACACACACACACACACACACACACACACACACACACACACACACACACACACACACACACACACACACACACACACACACACACACACACACACACATCAAGAAGAACATTTACATTATGCAATACTCCTCTTAGTATAATAATTCTCTTAGACCGGGCACCAGGCAACTAATAGCCCAGAGGGGAACTTTGGACCCAATCCCCCTCCATCAACACATTAATAGTATGAGACGAGACCAAACAAAGATAATAGTCTAGACCCCCTAGAATGTAATCTGGGGAGAGTCTTCCAGGGCAAGCAGAGTCATGTTATCACAATGGCACAAAGGAGACTCACTACTTTTGGATTCTAGTGTCAGGAGTTGAGAGAGTGACATATTGGATAAAAAAAGATGAGAGACAGAAGATTTAAACAAGCAGAGGCCAGCGCTGCTGCAATTGACAGTAAAACAAACACAAATGGTCCAAAACACATGAGAAAATACTGGCTTAATGAAAGAAGGAGGAACGGAGAGGGAAATGTGATGCTGAATATGCCCCAAAAGCACAGGCAATAACAGATACAGTTGACATGATGAAACTGTGATCAGGGATTAGACATGGGTCAAACTGTACTCCACCTGGTGGAACACCTCCCTTATTGACTAGCGTCCCTTGCGTTATGTTGAAAAGGGTACAGTACATAATGGTACAGAAGATCCTTGGGTAGTGTTGATTTTGTAATTCCAGTGAACACACAAATTAGGAACTTCAGCTCTGCATAGTACTTGTGGCTGACATGAAGGGTGAACCGTGGCTAACTTCCACCTATTGATTCCTCCTGACCCCTTCTTTCACCCAAGGCCGAGATTAACCGGTCAAATGTTCAGGCCCCATTAAAAGAAGCGTGTAAACATCCTTGTGTATGTTTGAGTGTAACATCTATCATTCAACTGATCTGTCTTGTTCACACACATGCTTCATGCAAACATACTACATCCAAATAACTGTGTGCGACATCTTGTCTGCACTACTTTTCTTTCACAACGATGATGTGCATGCAGATCTGTAGGTGTAATAGAGTAAAATAACCTCTATGTGACCTGGGCCTGTTGATATAGAACCAGACCCCAGGCTCAGCTTAGCAGGTCAACAGGACTTCATAAGTCCCCATCAACACTTCACATACCACCGCAGCAGCAATTTACCACTGAAAGACCCAGGCGGTGTGCGTGTGTGTGTGTGTGTGGCTTAAGAAAGAGAGAGGGAGAGAAAGAATGAGAAAAGTGTGTAATGTTAATGAGTGGAGAGATAGCAGCAACAAGCCGTCCTGGAGGGTGAGTGGGACGGAGACGTTAAGGAGAGGTGAAAGGTGAAAAGGTGTGAGTGTGGGGGTCGGGATATTGAATGAGCTTAGGAGAGCCAGGACCTGAACATCAGATGGGCGTAGCATTCACACTCTCTCTTAAGGAAGCTTTTTTCTCTCTGAATTAATGTAGTCTGTGGAGAAAATGGCAATATAACCTTTGTTGCACAGGGCGTAATGTTGGAGTTTAACAAGGAACCTTTTCTATGGAAATGTGATTGAAAGTGGTGGATGGTTTTTATTATTACACATCAATGACACTGCAGTGACAAGGTGGCATGGCACTGTTGTGGGTTCAAATAAAAATAGCATGAGCAAGCTGAACACACCTTGTTGTTATGAGACAACAAACCAACAAAATCGTAATACAGTCAATGGATGAATGCTACGTCATGCACAAGAGCCAGATTAAGAGATTGTGGTGTCATTTATCTGGCCTGAAAGCTATCAAAATGTTGTAAAGTATGGCTGATAGAAATGAGGTGAAGCCGATTACCTGTCTCAGGTCGATAAAGGCCAGTTGAAGAGTATCTCCTTGGAAACCGGGGACCGGCTCAGAGCTAGCAAACACTGCAGGGGAAAAACAAAAAAGTGTTTTTACTAAACTTTCAATTCGCAATGTAAGACAATTACTACTACTACTACTACTACTACTAATAATAATAAGTATGTATATAAATAGTACATATCTGACATGTCGTTTTAGTATGATGAAGTTGATTTCCAAGACAAATATTAAAATTAATTCCCTGCAATGTGGTTGGATTCATCTGAAACTTAATCCATCTTCCAAAGCTGACTGTAATATTAATTTTAGAAATATTACATGTATGAGTATCCAATTGGAAATCGGTACAATATCAGCAAACTTTTTATTCAGCACACATAATGTATTTTTTTGGAGCACGTTTGTCCTGATGAATATAAAATTGGTGAAGGAAAACACTATTTTTGTAACCA
>OOFB01026588.1:20576-31164 GCA_900323305.1 Trachyrincus murrayi
ACATTCACACTGGATGACATCCAAATTGAATTGCTGAACGGCGCCCATGCTGATTTGTTTGAGTTCGGTGTCCATCAACATCTGCAACAGCGACGTGGACAGATGCTTACAGGCAGACATGCACGCCGTCTGTGCCACTTTACCCTAGAGTGATCGGAGGAATGAAGAAGGGAATAGGATAGAAATGGAGAAGGACAATGTGTAGGGAGTTTAAAAAGAGTTGGTGGGGCGAGTGGAGGAGAGCGGGAGAATTTGAAAATGGAGGAGAAAAGAGAGTAGAAAGATCAGCAATTTCTTGAATGCAACCATCACAGATTATGAAGTTTTCTTCTTCAATGGAAGAAATTCCCATCCATTCAATTCCAGTGTAAATTATAATTTGTGAGCCAAAAAGTTTCAATATATCAGATGACATTACCTTCCATTGACCGGCAGAGACAAGAAAGTCTGATTTGTATTTCAGAAATATTAGGCATTAGATATTTGAACAAATACAGAAACCTTCACAAACACAAGAGTGTGAATGTGTGTTTTGGACATGTGTGATTAAATGTCACCTGACAGTATCTGGGGGTTTACAAGGCTCCTACTCCAGGATAGGCTTCTTCTGCATTACAGATTCATAGAGGCATCCTAATCAAAGAATAATTGAAGTTATCCTCTACAGTGTAGAGGATCAGTATACAAGTAGTCTGTAATGTAGAGTCTACACTACAGACTACACACTCCTTGTGCCAGTATACATATACATTACACATATACGTTATACATATGCACTTTAGGAGGTCTATGGCTTGAGTTTAACCCAAAGGCCAATTCCACCCAGTGCATGCTGAATTGCAACGTTGGAGCTCACTTCAAGTATATTCATTATGTTATGATTTGACGTTAATGGGTATGTAGTAATAGTAGTACTACTGATAAGTTTGACTTGCAACAGAAACCCAGAGACAGAAGACCACCATTGACAACATTGAGACACAAACGTGCAGAAACGGTCAAATCCAGGCATGACATGATAGAGGTTATTTTCAAACCCAAACCTTGCTCTTAAAAAATGTCATCATAAATAAAAAAATGTGATGATTTTTTTTTAAAGGTGTGTGGGGGTAAAACATGGACAAGATGGTGAATATATTTGATGAGATGAGTGTAAACACAGAAATTATGATTCACCAGGCACAGAACTAGTTTTAGAGTCAACATGTTTGTTCACTGTTTGAATAAATGTTAATATAATCTTCTCAACATACCCAACCAATGAAATATTTGATCAGTAATTGTGGATGAAAATCAAGGCTGTCCATTCCTTCTAAATGGAGTTTACTTTTGCTTTTTTTGTTGTTGAAAAAATCTAAATATAATGCATGCATCGAGGGGTGCAAGATGGCCATTGTTCAAAAGTTGTACATGAGCTGTAAAACAGTTTATCAAAACCATTATGTAATCACTCAAATTCCTGTGGATCAAATCTTGTATTTCTTTCAACACACAAACAATCCTATGAGAAAGTAATTTAATAAAAAGTCCTCCTAGGTTAAAGGTACGATATGCAAGATTTGTTATGTCAAGCTAGCTCCAGTCTAAATTTTGACCCCTCCCTCTCCCTACTCTCTCCAAACCCTCAAAAAGTGAGGCTTAATGAAAAAAAACGCAACCTGAGATTTCTTGATGCTGCTGCAGGGTCGTAGCAATTAACCTAGATCCCTGTAGCCTTAAAGTTAGCATCTACATGACAGAATGTGTTTAAGAGCACATTTCAAACAAAACATTTTTGTATATTGTAACTTTAAGATGTATATTTTTCTTATAATGTTAACCAGACAGAACACATCTTAGTTTTATTAAGGATTTGCAATTGTGCCATGTTATGTGTTTCATATGTAAAGAAAACTAAATCGTCAAATACTGATAAGCACCCAGGCCTGATTATTCTGGTTTATCCTCCTCACCGGTCAAGTAAATATAAGTGCTAATGTTGGAAATAACAGGAGGCACAATAATACAAAAAAATGGCAGGACCATACAATATAAATAAATAGAAAATGGGAAGGTAACCATTTCAACTCCCAATCACGAAAATCCAAAATCCATTACATTGCCCGAATCCATTCCAATCAAAGTCAACAAAGAATTCCATGTGTTATGTTGTCTCAACAACTTAGGAAGCTTTACTTCTGACTAACAAAGAACGAGAAGCCTCAACAAGTCCTCCGTTCATTCCTTTAAATGGTGCCTTCAAGGGACTGCGTTACCTAGTCTAGTCTCACACATTCCTGGGCACATACCCGCACACATCTGCAGTTAAAAGTAAGTGATGAAATACAAATCCACCTACATTTCATTTGGAAAAATGTATGCAATCCATACTGTTGACTATGGCATTGCTATTAAGGTCCTTAGATTCAGTTACAGACACATTACTTGTCTGTAACTGAATGTAATGGATTTTTATTTATTTCTCATTTATTTTCCTACTAAACCACTTCCAAACTAAAAATATAGTATATACGTTCTTTTATGGCATTGCTAGTTTAGAAAGATAGTTGTGTTTAGAAAAGTTAAACCTGTGTAAGTGAATCCCCCGTTTCAGCTCGAATTCGAATGCTATGCGATTTAAAAAAGTGACTTTTTTTTTAAGCTAGTACCGTTGTTGTGTATGAACATTATAATGAGTATATGAAATATAATGTTGTATATGAAATTATACTACTAAGTGTCCGAGGAGCTTAACCTCTCTTGGACACGGCCATCAACATCAACTGCTACCCAGATGGAGCGCCACACCTACATACACCTGGCCGCCGGAGTCGTCGTGACGCCGCCTGCGTTCGGAGCAGAGTATAACGTTCAATGACTGGTTGGTGGAGACTGGCAAAAAACATAGGATTTTACACACGCTTTTTCTAAATTACGGTCTTATTTTAGTAACAGTGACAAAATGGCATAGATTACTATGTTGACGATCATATAAGACATATTACCACGTTTGAAAATAAATAAATAAAACGATTTTGTGTTCACTGCCCCTTTAACACTCTTCAATAATACATAATATAAGCACAACATAAGCAATATAAGCACCTCGAATAATGTGAAGCCCAGAAGAAAATACAATGGTGTGCCAAACCTGGTTTCTTCTATTAGTGCATATTGATTTGATTTTAGACTTTTAACTAATGGTGTGAATAAGTAAAGCTGTTCGTGAAGTGGGTGGACAGTCCACGCATGGCCATGCAATTTTTCGTCACCGTAACATTGCTATGGACTCATTGTTTGCACACTCTGCTTGCGGAGCATCAAAATTTCAGAGGTGCGTGACACACGACAGATCGCCGTATGAACCGTGCGCGAGGGCTGTGATTACGTTATTTTTGGTTCACGTCCGCAGGCCCAGTTCACGCAGGCCCAGTTCACGCACAGCGACTATAAATTATGTTTTAGATTCCCATCACATCAGCCAACTTTAACTGAAAGACGCATGGCGCTTTTACACCATGTATTTATTCTTCATTTTAACCCACTAACAACTGAACCGTGGTCTACCGGAGAAGTCTTGGTTAGCTTTCAAGTAAACCGCGTTACTGTACACAGCATCATGTGTTGATTCCAGGGAGTGATGACTAGTTTCCTGGTTCCAGCGCCTGAATCCCTGCCCTCTTTTTAAAAAAATGTCTGCGATTCAGGGTCTGGTGTTGGTTTCCTGAGTGGTACTCGGCTCGGCGTGAATCAAAGTCTTGTAGGCGGCGTGAGCATAGCGAGCAACAGAAAACAACACGGCGACTCCCGTAGCGAAAAGTTTGGATTCTGCCTTTAAGTTATTTTAGTCTATGGATTCTGCTATTGAAGCAGTTTTGTAAAAACCTCCAGAAATATCGGCTCAAAAATCCAAAACAGAGCGCAATGCCACTTGCAGAATCGGTATCCGCTTCGTGATTGGTTTAGGTGGACGCAACCCCGCCCCGTCTCCGAAAACGGTCTCTGAGACGGAAGAAACGTTCAGACTGAATTATGAAGTGAAACAAAATAAAAATTCAGGATGATTATCAGGCTAGATGACTAGAGCAGTACACAAGCATGCGCTTCACGTCTCCCTCAGTCTGTGATCGCAGTAGCAGCGTAGCGTTAGCGGAGTGGCGGCCAGGCAGGGTACTCACCGACATAGAGGCATGGTCATTGTTGTTACTCTGGACAGGGACACACCCCAAACCAACCAATACAAACACAACACAAGATTGAAGGAGGGGAAAGGGAGGGAAGGAGGAGAAGAAGAAAAAGAAGTATGGAAATAAATAGACAAGAGGACGTAGATATTCAGAGATCTGTCATGCATTGGTAAGAATCAATCGTTTTTTAGGAAATCCAAGGAGAAAATTATAACAGAAATCAAGAAAAGCATCATTTGTTACTAATAATTTTCATATATCTTAAAAGAATAAGCAAACAAGATTGAACCGTAGGGACGGTGCTAAACATGCAATTGCTGTTCATGACTAGCTCAAATTGGTGCCAAAAGACATCAGCACTTTGAACCAATCAGATCCAGTGGTTGGAATAACCTGATGTCACCAAGGTTTGATTGTACTGTTTGGTTAGTCTTTAGCAAAGTATAAAAACAGGAGGAAAGTGGGATAGGAGCAGTTGGAAACATTACAGCAGGCATGCAATTTTTATTGTTTGGGACCAGGGTCAAGGTTATTGGCTAAGCCAAAGCATGCTCCTTTCTTTCCCCATCATATTTCTCATGACACATTTTGTATGTCCTGATCCAATCCAACACATTGGAATCAATGCTGTTCCAGACGCATTTAAAACCGGTCAGTATCAGCGAATACCTGTTCATATTCCCATCAATACATTTTTTGTTACTTTTCAATGGTTTTGTGTAGAACTTCTGTGCCAGTTTGTTTTGAGGTTCAGGATTTCTATTATTATTATCTACCCTAAAAAAACATTATGATCTCCCTTAAATGTGATCTACACTTAAAACATATTGCAATGAAATGACTAAAATATGAAATAGTTAATTAGAATAGGAATACAATATGACCATAACCACTATCTATAGAGCTACTTATCAGAACAGAAGAAACATGGAATAATTTATGTTTTGTTATGAGCAGCAACTGTACAGTAAAAGTCAACTTATTGTTTAGAAACATACATTTATCATTAAGTTGAGCATATTTAAAGGAGCTATATGTAACATAAAAAATATTAAAATGTACTGTACTAAATCCTAAAATCACCATGATATGTCATCAAAGACTAAGGAAACATGCTAAGTGGAAATAAACAATGCTCCAGCCAGTATGTTCTCTTTTGAAATGTCCATCCCGGGGAAAGCCTGTTTTTGTTTTGGCCTGTGAGTCACTATTCTCAGAGTACCCCGGGTTGCCAGGTGTGAAACAAATTGGCACACAAACACAGCGTGCTGCAGCCATGGAAGCAAGCAAACAAACTGGATCAACTGAGATTGTACTAGATTCTACCTGACCTAAAAAGCCTTGTCCTCTTTCGAAAAAGCTCAATGACCAGAGCCGTGCTAAAACACGGGTAAATCTTGGAGTTGCATTTGAAAGATGGAGAGAGTTTAGAGTCCAGAAGGATTTCAAGATGGATGCAGAGTTGGCTAATTTTCTCCTGAACAGGTAAGCATTGACCTTCAACTAACGTTAGTTTATATCTGTGTGACCGTAAACATAGCCAGCCATGCATCTAGCTTGGCATCTAACATCTAACATTGACAGAGTTCCACATGAGCTGGTTTAAAATTTATAAATAAATAAAAAACATATACATCAGCTGATCAACATACAGTGTAGGACTCGTAGTCGCTTGTCATTGTCAAAATAGAATAGTTGCGCTCGTCTCAAAATATAATATTGCGCTCGGCTCGTCTTGCGCTCGTGTCCTCAACCTGGCAACCCGCATGAGCTTCGAGTCTGGGGAGGAGGGGGCGGGCAGAGACAACTCTCTCCAATATTGTGAATTTGTACCCATTATAAATGCTTGGTGTCATTGTTACATATAGCTCCTTTAAAAATAGCCTAAATGTCTTATACAAGTTTGATATTCATTCATTCTTGTATGCAACAGGAGTTATACAGCACATAATCATGTTATACCACATATAGACTTAAAGAATCTGCCATAATCCTCATTAAGTCTGGGATTAATAAAGTACATCTAAATACCTTAAATAGATTGTCAACATAACTTTATAGTACATGAGCATGAAATAATACATGAATGTGGGACTCACTGGACGGTAGAACCACAACAACGAAAGCATGATTTTGTTTTTTTATCCACAGCTATCCACAGATTAAAGGAACAAGGTTCAACAGAAACATCTCCATTCAATAGTACGGTGGGGTGCGGTGTTAAAAAGAAAAGATGGGCCAAAAAATGTATTCCTGGGAACATCCCCAACACCAAAAAAACTCAAACTAAAAGCAATAGACAAGAAATATAGAAGGTGATAATAAACTGAACGTCTAACGTACCGGCAGATGTGTGAACACCTGGAAGGTGGAGCGCAGGAAGTTGATGAGGTCCATGAGGTAGCCAGAGGCGCGGCCATCTGACTCGGCCATACACCACTCGTAGTCGGCCAGCTGGATGAACTCGTCGATCTTCTGGTTCAACTTTGTGTAAATCTCCCCTTCGGCCGCATGACGGGCATCCTACAAACAATGAAACATAGTCGTTTTGTTTGGTCAAGTTTAAACTTGCATGTTTGAAAGTAACAGTTCTAGACTGTTGAGTTCACCCGTATAGACACAATTTTAAATAACAGCATTTACCCTGTGGCACACTTGAAAGAAAAACAACCATTGTTAATGTTGGCAATTATCCTCCTATGTAAGAACAATAGAAGTCCATTTGGTATATTAGTATATTAGTTTGCTGTGTATTAGTATTGTTGTGTTTTTTCTCACCAGTGTTGTGCTCAACATGTAGTGTGTGTAGGTTTTGCGTGTGCGGTACCTTGAAGGTGGACAAGCCGTAGAGTCTGGTAGTGTGCACCGTCTCTGGGGAGACGTTGGTGATGTTTGTGATGAACTCCTCCAGGTACCTGCAGGCTTGCTCCAGGTGGGTGGTGTTGATAATGATCTGGACCAGCTGAAGGGAGACACGAACAGACATGAGGAGGTGAGGACACTAAACACATTCAAGGTCTTCCAATACATCACAAGTAACCAACAACACAGAGACAGTAACATCTGAATAAAGTTATTGGCAATTTTACAATTACATATTCTACATGGTTAAAGGAAGCCGTTAGATTATTCATAGTATTTCTCTGGATGTTGTAGAATCAATGAAAAATAAATAGGCTAAGCAGAATACGTTTACGTATGAATCTATATGAAGTGCATCCATGTTCTTTTATAACTGTATTTATATGACATTAATCTATATCGGAATGATAATTTGGGATCTACCCCAATCGTACGTAAAACGTTTCGTGGGACAAAAGACGCGTACGATCGAATCATCGATAGTTGCACCCGCGTGCGTTTTAGCCCTCACACGATTGGACAATGGATCATTTGTATTGACCGTTTTTTATTATATATGTACCAGGGACAGAGGTTGCAAATTAGCCTTGGCTAGAAACCCTAGAAGTAGCACATCTGTATCACGTTTTTTAAACCTGTAATGTTTTCTGCATTGTCCCTGATAAATACAAAACAAATAAATACAAATAAAGAAAATGACTGAGTAGTAAGGATTTATGATAATCATAGGACAGAAAGATTGAGGATAGAACGGTAAAACCAGTCATAAGGTGTAGGTGTTGCTACCTCAGTTAGTCCAATGTGCGGTTTCTTAATGAGGTTTTGCAAACAGCCACTGAGTGTTCTTGTCAGCAACAGATTGGTGGACTTCCGTAGCATGTCATCAATCTCCGTAGAGCTGAACAGGATAATAAAGATTGACAATGAAAACTTTTATCGGACTCCAAGAGCTTCACAGGCCCACACATGTAAACCAGATTAAGTAATGACACGGTGTTGTACTATATGCATTACGTACACGATCACCTTCTCCTCCACAGCCGGCTTAACACAAAATGGTTTGCCACTGAATAGGCCCCATTCAAACCAGGTAAATATCAAGATTAAATAACCCATCTTGAATCTAGAGTGCATTCTAAACAGATGTACAGTAGAGCTGTTGAAATGCTCCTCCGGAGATTGTCAGCCTTGTCTACACAGAATCTCTCTTGTCAAGTCACATGCTTAGCTCATACGTAACCGGTCGTCAACATAAAGCATCCACCTTATGCCTCTCGTACAACCAAACAATCTCTCTTTGCATCGCAATCTCAAAGAGGGATTCAAAACGCTGGTGTATACAGGGCCATTGAGAAGTGAACTGAGTTCCAGTAAACAGTTTCCTGAGAGAGGCACTTACTATTTGGATGTGCTACATGCTAAATTCTCTCTTGCACACCTTTGCATATCGCTGTGAAAGTAAACATGCTGGCTCATCACATCCCCAGATGTTTAACATCTGCTTCTTCTGTTAGTGACCGGCCACAGAATGTTGTAACCACATGTGATGTATGTCTATGTGTGCATCATATGTGGGAGAGTATAAGTAAAGGCCTTTGCATAAGTATATAGGGACAGATTTTCCTGAGTGATTTTCCTGAGATTCTTGTAAGTCAAGTGACCACGGATCCATGAACACGAGTACAGAACAGCAGACAGTCCACTGAAGTACATGGACTGCCTGCTTACGTTTGTTTGTGCATTTATTCATTTATGTGCACGTGTGCTCATTGCGTTGCATTCATGTGCACTCATGTCACACACACACCATTTGACCTACCTGCGATGCAGCGATTCAGAGAACTTAAGGCTGGCATAGATGAACTCCTTGACCTGGGTGTAGATCTGAGGCACAGACTGAGACATTGGCAGCTTCTTAGGAAAGTCCTGCTGCTCACACACACACACACACACACACACACACACACACACACACACACACACACACACACACACACACAGTGAGAAATTGGCCAGGTTGCATTTGTGTTGCTTATTTGCTATAATGTTTGTGCTAGTGGAAAGCACATGGATCATGTGTATACATTGTAATGGAAAATTGCTAAATATGTAACCAGTTCAGATTCACTGTCCTTCACTGTGTTCTGTAGACTCCTGAGGAATCTTCACTCCTACACATTCTGTGTTTATCTCCTAACTGTCTGTGATAGCAGGAAGTCTCCTTTCCCACGGAGCTCTCTGTTTTGTGAGAAGGCAGAGGTTGCCTCGCCCTTTGGCCTTATCATAAAGTGTTGCTAGTCTATCGCAGAGGTTGTAGATTAGAAGAAACCATATAACCCAGCCCCGAGAGCAGCTTGGGGAGAATGATATTGCATTGTTTAGCAAATGCTCTTTTTCTCCGATTCTACAGACATTTTATATATAAAATACAAGTATAAAAACCTTTTTATACTTGTAATTAAAGATCACGTTTCAGAGTGGTGTTTTTCGGAGTGGTCAAGTTCATCTCACTAATTAGCGTGCACACTTCCAATATGTAGTTGACTTTCTTTTTGAATGATATATCTTTATAACCATCTTGAACTCTACCACCTTGAAGGAAAATGTATTATCAACACTGGCACCATGTTCATGAGTGAGGCAGTCAGGGGTTTAAAAGCTGTGCGTGTGTGTGTGTGTTGGTGACCAAGAGTTTAAGACTGCCAACCTTTTCTATCTCAGCATCGTGAAAAGGAAAGCGGCTGACGACCAACTTGTACTCTTCCTCCGTTTCCACTGGAATTGGACTGTAGTTGTCCAACTCGAAGATCTCCCTAGGGGTACAATATCAGCATTGACTTTGACCATCCATGTGCACATTTAAAAAGCTGAACCCAACAATGAGTGTTGAACTTGGACTTGGACTAATGTATTATCTATAGATTGTAGACACACACACACACACACACACACACACACACACATATTAGAAGAAACAAACAAATGGAATAACTTGTCAGTAGTATGTACAAGTTATGCAATACATTACACACAAACACACACTAATCACGGGTACAAATAGCAGTACCTCCTCCACACAAACACACACACAGCTCACCGGAGCACCAGGGCCCACTTCTTCAGCAAGGTTTCATTGTACTGGTCTCTGATCTCAAACAGCAGGTCAAACAGACGGTTCACGGGGAAACCGTACCCCTAGAAAACACAAACCTTTCTGACCATGCTGATTGGACCGTCAAACTCAAAACATCTACAATATGTTCTTTACTTAAAAGGTGCTGTAGGTAACATTTAAGAGCTATAATTGGAGTGTTTTGAAATGCCATAGCCATCTGTCAGATATTGGGGAGAACAACATCACATTTTTCTTCTATATATCTTTATTTATATATATCTTTATATTTATAATGGTTGCCTTGACTAACCTGTAGAGTGTCCGCAAAGACAACGATGAGGTTTTTCAGCTCCAGCACCAGATCTGGATCGTCACAGTAGGACTAAAGAGAGAACAACTTGTTAATACCATTGTTTTATTTAGCTTTGTTTTATTTATTTAGTTT
>OOFB01026596.1:7174-22045 GCA_900323305.1 Trachyrincus murrayi
CTGCATCATTCTAAACTAATGTTAACATGCTTGAAAAACAAGTGATTTACATCACGGTGGTGTCAGGGCCAAGATATACACCAACATGGTACCTCAGGCCCTCAAGCACATGTTTGACTGTGTGTATGGGATGAA
This sequence comes from Trachyrincus murrayi, assembly GCA_900323305.1. NCBI lineage: Eukaryota > Metazoa > Chordata > Actinopteri > Gadiformes > Macrouridae > Trachyrincus > Trachyrincus murrayi. Next base: position 7,310 of record OOFB01026596.1, read on the forward strand.
CCTCATTCACACACACACACACACACAGAATAAAACACACATGCACACACAATAAAACACACTCATATGATAAAACACACACACACACACACCAACATGGAAAAAAATCTGTACAATCACATATACACATACACAAGCAAACAAACACATTCATGCATACATATAACACTGGTTCATAAATGACAATGTCATATCAACACCATCACCAGCCACTGTCCTAAAACTGTTAGCAGCTAAAATCTTAGCAGGTGCTATAATGCTTAATGTAATAGTTAATCCTTTCAAATGTATTAGTTTTTTCTCAAACTAATACTATTTGCGTGCAAATGGCCCAAATGAAGAAGTACAGAGAATTCCAGCAGATAAGAAAGTACAGAGTGACCAGCAGATGAGAAGTGCTCAGACTCTTATCACTGGCCAATTATGCTAACTTTAAAATACTGTTGCTATGAGCCAATACTTGAGTTGAGAGAGAGACTCTTCTGAATTGCTTGTGAACTTCTTCCTATATTGCAATATGAAAACTTAACAAAGGCAACCCAAGTCTGTCCTCTTTATTCAAGACACAACACTGTCCTAGATCTTCCTCTCGCACACTTCACGACTACTGGCTATGATCAGTAGTGACTATGATCTACTTCCTGTCTTGCTGTCTGCTGACTTCCTGTAGGCCCACGCTCTGGAGGCGGACATGGAGGCAGAGCTCCTTATGACAGCGTGCGCCTGCAAGGCGGTGATCTGCTGCAGGGTGACTCCCATGCAGAAGGCCCTGGTGGTGGAGCTCATCAAGAAGCACAAGAAGGCAGTCACCCTGGCCATCGGGGATGGAGCTAATGACGTTAGCATGATCAAGAGTGAGTGACAGGGAGAAATGTCTAACACGAATGCAAAAAGGCCTGAGATAAAGTCAGAAATATGTATTATTTTCTGTGGTTCTCTATTTCTATTGTAAGCGTTCTGAGATTTGTCCATGTTTGTACAAGTTCCAAGAAAGTTGTGTTGTACATTTATATACATTAATCTAAAATGTATTCATTTAATTAATTAATTTGAATTAATTTTAAAAAAAGAAGAAGAAGAAATGTAGAGAAATAAAAAAAAGACACAAAATGTTCATCATAAAATAACTAAAAAAAATGTAGAGAGATGAAAAAAGACACAAAATGTTAATCATAAAATACTAAAGAAACATAGAGAGATAAAAAAAAAAGAAGGAACCATTTTATTACCATCAGTGATTGCCCAAGTCTGGTGAGAAGGAAGCGACAGATGTGGCAAAAGTACATGTTGTTCTGCTAGGGTCCAGGAGGGCGATGGTGAAACGTGTGTTGTACTAAGGGTCTGTGTCTTCATCAGGTGGAGACAAGCGGTTCAATGCGGTTGTCTGGTGGTCCTGTGTGTGTACTGTTTGCCCAAGCGGCCTCAGTTGTGCAAGCGTGTGCAACAGTGCAGTTGTAATCTTATGGCCCTGCCTGTTTTGTATAATCACATGTCAACCAAAACATGTACATTTTTAAGTATGTTAACAGTAAACATGTTTGAGTTGACTATTTCACATTTTAAGAAAAATCGATTATTTCGAATATTACTGTTTGGATATTTGGCGATACACGGGAAAACATAAAACTTTGCCAAGTTTAATGTTGTCTCCCTTCCTCCCTCCCTGTCTTTCTTTCCCTCCCTATATTTAACTGTCTCCCTCTGTTTCTCCCTCTTTTCTTCTCCCTGTATCCCTCTCTTTCTCTCCTTTTGACTCTTTCTCCCTCTTTCTCTCTCTTCTTCTCCCTCTCCCTCCCACTGTCTCCCTGTTTCTCTCTCTCTATTTCTCTCCCTATTTCTCTCTCTCTCTCTCTCCCTCTCTCTATCTCTCTCTCCCTTGCTCTACTCCCCCCCCTCTCTCCCTCTTGCTCATCCCCCTCTCCCTCTCTCTCTCTCTCCCCCTCTCTCTCTCCCTCTCTCTACTCCCCCCTCTCTCCCTCTTGCTCATCCCTCTCTCTCTCTCTCTCTCTCTCTCTCTCTCTCTCTCTCCAGGCGCTCACATTGGTGTTGGCATTTCAGGCCAGGAGGGCATCCAGGCGGTTCTGGCCAGCGACTACTCCTTCTCCCAGTTCCGCTTCCTGCAGCGCCTCCTGCTGGTGCACGGCCGGTGGTCCTACCTGCGCATGTGCCGCTTCCTCTGTTACTTCTTCTACAAGAACTTTGCCTTCACCATGGTGCACTTCTGGTTCGGCTTCTTCTGCGGGTTCTCCGCCCAGGTCCGGGGTTTGAGACGGGGTCCGGTGGGGTGGAAGGGTTGGGTGGCAGGATAGTGTAGTGCAGGGGGGGGGGGTTGACGACATATGTCCAGTCTGTTCACGATTTACTTTTCGTCGACAGTTGTGGTTCGGTCCGTATCCGGATCCGAGTCCGGACTTTGAGGACCCCTGGTGTAGTGGATAGGATTTGACTCCCAGCCAAAAGATACTAGGTTCGATCCCCAATGTGTGCAGTCTACCTGTAGGCATCCTTGGGCAAGATGCCCTACCCCCCTGCCTGCTCCTTAATGAGCTGTATCTGAATTCACTGTCAAGCCCCAACCTGCTCCTTAATGAGCTGTATCTGAATTCACTGTCAAGCCCCAACCTGCTCCTTAATGAGCTGTATCTGAATTCACTGTAAGTCACTTTGGACAAAAGCGTCTCCCAAATTGACTAAATGACTAAATAGGAATTGGGCGATACGACTGCTGACACGTTCTCTGTGTGTGTGTGTGTGTGTGTGTGTGTGTGTGTGTGTCCCATGTCTAGACAGTATATGATCAGTACTTCATCACACTGTACAACATTGTCTACACCTCTCTACCTGTGCTTGCCATGGGAATATTTGACCAGGTACGTTAAAACAATAATGACAAAAAAAAGACTATTTATCGTTAGTCGTTAGTCGTCATGGTCTAGTGGGTGAATTCTTAATCATATATATATATATATATATATATCAGTGTGCATTTCTTGTTTTAATGCTTTGCGCAGATGCTACATTGCAGGCTCTATGAAAGTTTTGATGCCAAAAACAGCAACTGTTGCTGTTTGAATACAAACATTTGAATAGCATCTACAAAATGTGGATTAGGAGTTATGAGAATAGGGCAGATGAAGGAATGCACTCTGTTTATATTATCTCTGACCCATTCTGCAGTCACATCATGAACATAAATCAATGGTTTTGTTTTTCAAACAGCACATTTCCCTGGAGTGCCGGACAGTGTAAAAATGTAAATAAACACAAGCCTGTTGTGTTTATTTTATTTTGACTGTACTAGTACCATGAGGTAACTCCAGTCCTCTCTCCCCCCGCTCTCTCTCTCTCTCTCTCTCTGTGCAGGACGTCCCAGACCGGAGAAGCCTGGAGTACCCCAAGCTGTACGAGCCCGGGCAGCTCAACCTGCTCTTCAACAAGCGGGAGTTCTTCATCTGCATCTCCCAGGGCATCTACACCTCCGTGGTGCTCTTCTTCGTGCCCTACGCGGTCCTCTCCAACGCCAGCCAGGACACCGCTGAACCCCTGGCCGACTACCAGACCTTCGCGGTCACCACGGCGACGGCCCTGGTCATTGTAGTCAGCGTCCAGGTGAGTGGGGATTTGTGTACTGTAGAGAGGTCTGGGTGTTTGACTCCCCGCCTGTAGGCATCCTTGAGCAAAAGGCCCTCGAGAATGACACGTATATGAAGAGACGAACTGTAAGTCGCGTTGGGTAAAAGCATCTGCTAAGTGACAGAAGTAGTAATAGTAGAATAGGGAATTGAGAAGAGTTGTGGTGTGAAGCTTTTTGTGTTCCTGTTGTGATTGGATGTTAGTTGTTGTTATTGTCACACTGTACTTAATTCAATTTTCCCCCTCTCTCTGCGACTGTGTGTGTGTGTGTGTGTGTATGTGCGTGCGTGTGTGTGCAGATTGCGCTCGACACAGGCTATTGGACAATCATTAACCATGTGTTTGTGTGGGGCTCACTGGGCTCCTTCTTCACCATCATGTTCGCCATGCACAGCCAGACCCTCTTTAGCTCCTCTCCCAATCAGTTCCACTTCGTCGGTCAGTCCCAGGCTCTTTCTTTCCAGCCATCCATTCGACACGCATGACAGCAGTAACCCAACACAACAACCACAATAAGATAAGATATACCAGATATACTTATATAAGATATATTCTATCCTAAGCTTCATTTATACTTCTGCATTGAATAGCTGTCCCATAGCTATTCCACACAGAAGTATAAATGAAGCTTAAGAGAGTACTTTATTGATCCCGGGTGGGAAATTCACGAAATACAAAAAAACTAGGTTAGGCCACGCGATACTATACTCTGTCTGCATGGCGTGACGTGCTTGTGTAAAGGTGTGTTTAATGAATGCCTGTGTTTCCAGGCAGTGCACAGAGCACTTTACTGCAGCCGGTGGTGTGGCTGACCATCGCCTTGGCAACGGTGATTTGTATCGTTCCAGTTCTGGCATTCCGCTTCCTGAAGCTTGACCTCAAGCCCCAGCTGTCTGACACAGTGAGAGGAAAACACACGTGCACCATGACACACATACACACTGACATACACAGACTCACACACACATGCATGCAGAAGTGTGTGTGTGTGTGTGTGTGTACAGAGTGCATGTCATTACCCTCTGCAAACACTGCCAATATTGACTTAGTTGAATTGTCTAACCAGCAGAATGCCCATCAGTAGCGTTATATGTGATCCTGTCATGGTTCCTGAAGATGATTTCATTCGTGCTGTGGGGTTATTAACTGTCAGGGAGACAGGCAGATGTGCACACATATCTTCATATATCATATATGATCGGATGGAATGAGGTTCTGAAGCGATGAGGAATTTAGAGAATTATCAATAAAAAACATCTTTGAAGAGAATAGATATTCTAAAAATGAACCCCTCCTCCTCCTCCTCCACCCTGCAGGTGCGCTACACACAGCTGGTGCGGCAGAAGAAGCGCAAGGCGGTGGGCTTCAGCGGGGCCGGGGTTCGGGGGGCCGTGGGCAGCGCGTCGGAGGGCCGGCTGGGGGCCCGCGGGGGCTCCAGGAGGTCGGGCTATGCCTTCGCCCACCAGGAGGGCTTCGGTGAGCTGATCACCTCGGGCAAGAACATGCGTCTGTCCTCGCTGGCTCTGGCGTCCTTCGCCTCGCGCCACAGCTCCAGCTGGATCGACACGCTGCGCAAGAAGAAGCACAGCCACGCCCACACCCCGCCCCCCATCGCCACCTCCGGCGATAGCAGCCCCGCCCCCAGCTGCATCTCCGGCACGGCTGCGCCCCCGCTCTCCAACTCCCCCTCGGTGCTGGGCGGCTCCCAGGACACGCCCATAGAGGAGGAGGAGGCGCGCACGCCCCCGCCCTCGCCCCTCCAGGCCCACCCCGGCTCCTCCGCGTCCGTGTCACATGCGCAACCTCCCTCCGCGGCTCTGAGGGCGGCCTCGGAGGCCGCTCCTACCCAGAGTCCCTCCTCTGTGGGGACCCCCGGGGTCACGAGCCCAGGCTCTTCAGCACCGGGGAACCAGGGCGGAGGAGAGTCAGGGGGCTGGACCCTCAGTCTGGGATCTGTGCAGGTGACTTGCTTCCTATGTTCTTGATGTTTTGATCCGAAAACGTGATGGCATCATAGATCACACATCCTGTACAAGTCTTCGTAGGGTCCCTTGCTTGAGCTTGAATGATCCTCTCTCTTCTCTCTCTCTCTCTCTCTCTCTCTCTCTTTTTCTCTCTCTCTCTCTCTCTCTCTCTCTGTCCAACAGGAGGCACTGTTCAACTGGAGGAGTCTTGGAGTTTGGTCCAGCAGCCCTGGCACACCCTCGGTCTCTTAGGGAACATCAGAGGAGGGCATCCAGCCAAAGGAAGAACACTGAGCTAGGAATGTTTTGGAGGAGACTGCTTTTTCAGTAGGGACTAAGAGTGTTCGATTGTATATCAGTCCATGATTCGTATGGACAGATAGGAGAAGACAAACCATAGCAAAGCAGCTCTGAAATTTAAAAAAATACGAACAGCAAGATATTTGGAGTTCACACACACTTTCCCTACTGATTCCCTCAGAACAACACTTAGAACATGAACTCAGAACAAAAAGGGGGTTGATAAGGAAAGGTCTATGGGTGATATCATCATTGTATTCAAAGCTCCACCAGATGCCACAACATATTGCATTGCTTATTTATCTTGACTACTTTCAATCCAAGCCAAGCATATATACTTATGTGATGCAATATGATTTGACATAACCACATTTCATGACAAAAATAATGAACCTTAAAGCCCCTACGAAGAGTTGGACAAAAGCAGTAGCATTTTCTGCCATGACCTCCATTGGCCCCTGTGGCGCATTACAATATTTTGACTGACTGGTAGACACAAGAAAAGACCAAACAGTCGGTTTGCTGTACAGGTTTCTGCTCTGAGTGCAACACACTGGCAGCATTAGGAACATGTGGAATCGTTGCATAGAAATTCTCTTTTCCGCTGATAATTTTTGCTTGCACCAGTTCTATAGATGCATTAAAATAACCCTAATGTGGTGGAAATAGTCCAAATAAGTCAGTTACAGGGTGAAAACCTCCCGGGTTGGGGCTTTAAAGTCTGTGTGTTCACTGTAGTTCTCAGTGAGAACGTTATTTTAAATGTATTGAACACAACGAGAGGCTTTAACTGTCCGTTTCTCCTCTACTGCTCCTACCTCTGCTGGTGGTCACCCTTTATTATATACATCATATTGATGGGAGAAACAGTCCTGTTGCCTGATCTAGAGGGGAGCTCTCTCTCTCTCTCTCTCGCTCTCTCTCTCTCTCTCTCTCTGCCTTTCTACTCGCTTTGCAATCCGATCGGTTACTGGCTGACTATGGGGGAGGACAATATGAATGCATCTCTGATAACTTATCTCAACAAGGCATACTTTAGGAGGAATTCACTTTATTGATCTGGCTTGGCAACAGAAGGAGAACATGTAAACAATGATACATAGTCTTTTTTTAGAAGTTAGAAATGCTCAAAAGAAATGACGGTCCATGTGTAGGATAATTACACACATATAATAAAAGGGTGCTTGACATTTGTTGTAGCCTAGTTGTTTTTTAAGTTCGGAAAGAACCAAAACTGAAGTCTAACTCCTGTGAACAGATCGCAGTGCACTCTTACTACTACTACTGTGGTTGCCAATGAAGCAACTTATTAAACAGTGCAGGAATAAGGAATACATGAAGTGTAAAAGTTTGGTGTCGTCAGGGAATACAGCTAACGGAGGTTGTCATGGTGTGGAGTTTGTTTGTCTGTTTATTTTTACTCCACCCAATAAACCTTTTTTTTTCCAACTCTGTCCACTCTTGTCTTATGTATAACGTGGATGGGATAACCTTGTGCAATTAATGTAATTGCATCCATCATTTGATAATAATAATAATGATGATGATAATGATAATAAGATAATGAATAAATTAACAATGGGTCACTGGAAATTTTACATTTTGTATTTTATATATTTTTATTTTAGAGCATTCGTTTTTTGTATTATATGTTACATATTATGTTATATATGTTCGATGTAGGTCAGATTTCAATGTAGGTCAAAAAAAGTATGTGTAAAAAAGCATATTCCTTTTTACACATACTAGCCAATTTCCTCTTTGCAACTCAGAGATTAAAAAAAAAAAAGCACGAAGAGGGCAGAGGGGAGGATTTCACAACCCAACGGGTCCTAGAAAGGAGAACCCCTTGTCTGTTACTGCTGTACTGTCAAAGTACTTCTGTATTAGAACTAGTAGCCTATAACGAGTTTGAAACTTTCAAGCGAATCCCGTGGATGCGTGAAGATGCGTGTTTTAGTAGCGCTGCTCTGCGCTGCTCTGCGTGTGTCTCCGGTCAACGGCTTTTCCGAGGGAACGTGTCTTAAAGAAGGTGAGTTCAACATTCACAACGTGAACCAACGACGGGGATGCGTTTATGACTCTTTATAAGAAATCCTACCTAAGCCATGTGCAACTTTATGCGCGATAAAATAGAGTTTTTCAATTGAATAATTTTATGTAAGAAAATAATTCCATTATTTGGTGGTCTGTAAGTAAGTCGTATTTTGAGTAAAAGAGAATGCAAAGAATCCTGAATAATTAACATAATTTATGTGTTGTTTCTAAACTATTGCTGTAGCCTCCGTAGACCTAATTGTTGCTGCACCATACTGACCATATTCTATAAAGTATCCCATATAGTTTACTTACTGTCCATCCGATATAGATATGTGTGTGTGTGTGTGTGTGTGTGTGTGTGTGTGTGTGTGTGTGCGTGCGTGCACGCAGATACGCACGCTTGTGTGTTCCAGCGTTTGGGTTGTTTGTGTGACTCTTGGCCCAGTTGACAGTATCAGCAGATTTCAGAGTAGAGGCCTAAATCTGGAGCCACAACCAAAATGATTAGATTAGATGAAGAAATGAGAGACAGGCTGAAGCACACAATAAAAGATATACATGTATATATATAATATATTTATTTAAACAGGAAGTATAAAGAGGAAGTATAGAAAAAATATGTAATTTATGCAACTTTAACACTATTGGCTATGTATACCACAAGCGAAACGGAAAACAAGAAGAAAGATTCACGTACGAAAAAGGAAAACAGTGTTTACACAAACATTGGTGAACATGTGCTTAAATAATGACTTCGCCATATTCTGCCTGAAGTCCTACTTTAAAAGATTTCTCTTCTGTTTTAGAGCCAGCTCCGGGTGTGCTGGTGGTGGCCCCAGGCAGACAACTCTCCCTGACCTGCGGCGGTCAGGTGATGCTGAATGGGGTGGAGGTTGCTGTCCCCTCCGAGACCCCCACTGCCAGAGGGGCGAGACATACCACTTCCCACATGCCCCCGCCTGCCGGTGTCTACCTACCGGATGCCATCACAAACATTCAAATGTTTCTGAACAAAACACGCCACGCCGCGGGGAATACCGTTACCGTCGGACACAACACCCAGAGCGCCATAAACATTGTTACCAGGGGAAACGGACAACAAACCCACTCTGAGAATAGCCATAAACGACGGGACAGTCCGCTGAGACGTGCTTCTCAGGAACACAAGGCCACTCCCACTGCTACCACGCTCCGGCCAAAAAGAGTAGACGGAGTCGTGCTGGCTGAATCTGATTGGCCGGTGGGGGACGCGGACAGCGAAACCAACTACAGGGATGGGGAGGAAGGTGTTCGGGTGAGGAGGCCACAGTGGAGGCTGAATGGCAGCACTCTGAGCTTTAGAGGGGGGGTGTTTGAGAGGAACGAGGGGGCAGCGGTGTCTATATCCTCAGTGAGCGCAAATCACAGCGGGAGGTACAGCTGTCACCACAGAGGAAAGGTGCTGTCTTCAGTGAAAGTGATTGTTGCAGGTGAGCACTGACGCTGGCTACTGCAAGGTGAAAATAGCGTTTAAAACGTTTGAAACACAGACATGTGATTCCTAACGCGTGTAAAAGTTTGTCCTGGAGGTTGGGGTTAAGGCGTCCTCTAATCTTCCTCTAATCACTCAGATGAATCACAGTCTAGTCTGACTAAAAGGATACAAGAGGCGCAGAATAGACCCTTTGTCTCTGTTTCATGTCTCTGCATATGGCACGTCTAGACCGAGGATAGGCAATACCACAAGGTTACAATGCAAACAACACTTTTCAAAGGCTTTTTATGCTGTATTGTATGCCTTTTTTTGTTCTTGTGATGCTAGTTCTCTATCCAGCCACTTCACTTTCACTTGCCCTCAGCTATCACCAATGACTCAGTTATTTCACATTTACAAATTGATAACATTAATAACATAGCGGTTAATATGAGTTCCAGCAGCGCATCATGTAACTGTGAAAAATAATATCCAGCAGTAGCCACCTCAACCACAACCAAATAAAACAAAAAAGCAAACACAACTTAAACAATTCAGAGCAATGGCAGCGACACACATGGGATAAGGAAAATATGGCCCAGTTGTGTTACATTTGTTGAAATATAACATAGAAATATAACATGCCATATCGTGGGTTTTCTCCTCTAAATCCTAAATATGAACTCTCTCCATGGCTTCCATTTGTTTCAGCTCCTCCTGAGCGACCTATCTTGACCTGCTTTAAAAGGTCACCTAGCAGCAAGATCCGCTGTGATTGGACACCGCAGCAGCCTTTCGTCGTGCGACCTCACTGCTACCTCTATCTCAACAAAGAGTAAGTTGCTGTCTGTCTCTCTGTCTGTTTGTCTGTCTGTCTGTCTGCCTGTCTATATGTCCACATATCTGTCTGCCTGTCTGTTTGTCTGTCTGTCTGCCAATCTGTTTGTCTGTCCATTTGTATGTATGTATGTCTGTCTGTCTATTTGACTGTCTGTCTATCAGTCTGCCTGTCTGTCTGTCCATTTGTCTCTGTCTATTTGACTGTCAGTCTACCACTAAAGCGTCCCCCTTCGTTGACTCCTCCCCCAGCACCTCAGGGTCCTTCTCTCGGCTCAACTGCTCCTTCTCGGGGCGTCTGTTGCGCTGCTGGTGCGCCCTGGACCACAGCGAGGAGGAGAAGAGGGTCCTCCACATGGCCTACCTGTGTGTCACCAGCATCGCCGGCAATGCCACCAGCACCCTGCACAACTTCACACCACTGGGCATCAGTGAGTGTCTTTTGTAGTGTGTGTGTGTGTATGTGGGTGTATGTGTGTGTGTGTGTGTGTGTGTGTGTGTGTGTGTGTGTGTGTGTGTGTGTGTGTGTGTGTGTGTGTGTGTGTGTATGCATATGTATATGCTTGTTTTGACTGAAGAGCAACATCATAATCTTCCCATCACTCCTCCCTTATGTTTATGATCATGTATTCTCCCAGTTAAACCAGAGCCCCCGTCCGCGGTGGCGGTGCGTGCCGTGGAGGGCCACGAGAGGATGCTCACGGTGACCTGGGGCTTCCCCTGGTCCTGGAAGCGCCAGGACCAGTTCTACGAGCTCATCTACGAGATCAGCTACAGACCCGCCTCCTCCCTGGGCTCCCAGTATATACAGGTACGGGCTGGTGTAGTGTTTTTTGTTGGACATACTATGTATGTGTCACGGTGTGTGTGTGTGTGATGGCACATGCATGTGTTGGTTTTAACATTAGGCTTTTGTCCATATTTTAGTAACATTTATGAACATACAGATAATATATTTCAAGATTCCTCATGGCACCTACAAAGCAGCGCTGCCTTGCTCAAGATGTCATGGAGAGTAATGTAATTTACACTGACGTATGTATTTCTGCCACTTTTGTGCACAATGTGTGTCCTTATGCAGCCGAGATGACGGCATACTTTGACTTCCACAGATGACAAATGCTGACCTTAAAACGTGGTTAACGAATGGCTACGCGCTCACACAACGCGTACAATACTGTTACATCACAGCAATTCAATCATTTAAGCTGAGCTCATGTTGGTCAAGTGAGTCTCCCAGCTTCTGGCAACAGTCTATGAAATCTATTGCCACCGGCGACGGATTGCCATGGCCCTTTTCCTCTTGGCTGCAGGTTCAGAACCCAAGCGCTCGCCCTTGCTCATGATGTCCTCCAGGGGCCTCTTGTTGGATGGTTCCCGGGCAGTTGTCTGAGTGATGGAGGCGTGGTCACACTGGACTGCGGAGACCAGAGATCCAGCGTTGGCCTTGGAGCAGCAAGATAGGTGGAAACCTGGAGTACCTGGAGAGCCTTGCTGATGTAGTACAGCTCCCATTCCATGTCCATCCCCTGACTCAGCATCGCCTCTTTGTTTCTCCAAACGCCACCAGGGTTATAGCCTGGGTTGAATCCGTTGTTGGAGAGCTGCTTGCCAGGCCTGGCAGGCGGGTTAACCAGTCCTGTGCTGTCCTTATTCATAAAGGTTCCTTGAGCAGGTCTTATGTAGGATTTTGATCCTGTGTCAGAGGTTTGTCTGAAAGATTTGACTGAAAGATTATCTTTGTATTTGTACTTGTATTGTACACAGAGTGACAGCATCAAAACCCAGCACTACACCATCACGGATGCGCTGCCTACGGTGAAGTATGTGATACAGCTCCGGGCCAAGGACGAATACGACGGCCTGTGGAGTAACTGGAGCGCACCCGTGTACGCACACAGTTGGACAGGTAACAGCTAGCCTTGTGAGACCATCCCCATCTCGCAAGTTCACATTCTGCTTCTCTCTGCAGATCAGTCTGGCCTCGAGCCCATTGAAAGCCTTTTCCAAGAAAGTTAAAATGATAGTTAAGTTAAAATGATAGGACCAATCAGCAGGGGAGGGAGTTTCAGTTCATGGTGAAGAAGGAGCATCACAGTCTGCCAAATAATGGCGGCGGCTGCCATGCCCAAGGACAGTGTTGGCAATCTACGGAAAGAAAACACAAAATCTGATCTGAATAATGATGTTTAAAGATCAAATCGGCTAGAATATGTTCTCATGCTACACGGGAAGCGTCACGAAAGTTTTGTAATGATGACATAATTCGTGACGCTCCCTGTGGTGGTGAGTTGATGCTAGCTTTCGGCATTGAGAAATGAAGCTCTGCGATTTTTTAGTTTGGAAGGAGGAGCACCTTCCATTGATTATTACGGCAGCGTTTCCCAGCCGAATGAAAACGTTGACGGAACATTAGACGCTGGTCAGCGGAGCTGAGGAGTAAAGCTGAATTAACACTCCTGCGGACCCCCCACGTTCGCGAAGATCCACGTCGGGACGCAGATCTTCGCAGAGCTGCATTTACACTTCACGAACGTCACGTTAACGTGTACACAAGGGGGCAGTACAGCATTTCCAACCCCAAATATGCACGAACCGACGAGCAAAACGGAAACGCGAGACTGGAGGTTTGCTCCATTGAAGATATGTTGAAAAAGCCATATATACATGTGATAAAGATGTTTCAAAATCATTCAAATGTACTGCTGCGTAGCGGTTGGTGTGTCGCAACCAACTGGAAATACAGTGTTTTGATTTAGCCGGGTACGTTAATTTTATTTATTGTGTCTGGCTGTCGGAATCAGAACAAAACACTATGAATGCTCTCCCCGCTCGACCAATCAGCGATGACTTAACGCTCGCAGAGAAGGGCAACGGGTTGCTGAGCTCTGGGGGGACTGCGCGTCTTTGCGTTCGCGTAGGTCATCGACCGGCAAAAGGGCCGTGTGCCTCTGTGTAGGTAAATTCTTCTGAAATGCAATGTGATAATCATTTAAAATCAACCCCACCCCCACAGCCCAGAGACAAAAGTAGTCATGACAACCTGGAGAGGGACGGCTCCTATTTCCATCCCTTATGGTCAAAGAGCAAACCGACAGGCCAAACGAGTACGGTTATATAAACACATACGCAAAATACAAGCTTAGTGTGTCTTTCTCTCTGGGTGGTTTTTTTTTTACACACAGTGTTCCATAGACACATTGAAAATATCATTAAAGACTATTCACTTTTACTGATATTTTGACATTAACTATTAATAAATGCGGAATTTGGATACATAATTATATAAATATATATTCATTGTTATTGGAGTGGGAAACTCCAGAGCAGGAAATCCTGCATTCTTTTACTTTCAGGAATTGGCCATGAATCAAAGAACACCACGTGTACACACACAAGTGTGTACACACACACACACACACACACACACACACACACACACACACACACACACACACACAAAATCCTCTTCCCTCAGGATCTATCCTCATCTACATGGTTTTTACATATTCTGCCATGAGATGAATATCTGCTGTGTGCTCACTGATCAATTAATCAAACAGATTTTTTACATAGATTATGTATATTTTAGGGTAGATTCAGTAGACTTTGAAATAAAAACAATGACGGTCAGATAATGATTAAAAAACAACATAAAACGTTCTGATTACTAAAACAAATATTTAAAAAGTTACAAAAAGCAATGTATTAGCAATGTATTATGAATTGTAAAATGTATTATTTAAATTGTGATTAAATTACACAAAGGCATAAGTGTAAGTGCTTTTAAACGTTCAACACAGTTTCTCTGTGTTTCGATTTTTATTCTCCCCAATAACATCTGAAATACACTCACAGTAGTTAGGATTATCTAAGCCTACGGCATTACCTCCCAGTTGTTTTAACAAGACGTTCACCTCTGTTCCCTCAAGCACCGCCTACGCTGTTGTGGAGCACTGATCTATCCACCACAGTGGTAAGAAACCTCTCTTCCTCTCTGTATATCCATGTGTCTCTCTCTGTCTATAACTGTGTCCCAAAGCCTCGGGTGTAGTCTTCATAGTGCTGGTCCTTGGTAGCACTGACCAACGAAGGAGCCTGTCATAGTTCAATCAAAGGAACCCCAATGCGGAACACCACGAGGAGACGTCGGGTATAAATAAAATATTTAATGTATCGTATATACACAGATACAGTAGGTAGAAAAGGTAAACCGGGCAGGACCGGTAGACAGGCAGGGAATCGGCAACAGACGTGGTAGTCAGACAGGCAGAAGATCGGCAACAGGCGGGTAGTCAGGCATTGCAGAGGTCCGGTAACAAAACGGAGTAATCAGACAAGCAGGTAACAGAGTGAGTAGGGTCAGTGTAAACTACGATCTGGCAACAAATGAACGAAAAGCTGGGGTTTAAATACTGACACTGATTAGTTGATGAGCCACAGGTGTGTGAATGCTGATTGGGGAAGGGAATGGGAATGATGTCATCGGGGAGGAGCTGGAGACAGAAC
>OOFB01026603.1:0-5000 GCA_900323305.1 Trachyrincus murrayi
CCACACACACACACACACACACACACACACACACACACACACACACACACACACACACACACACACACACACACACACACACACACACACACACACACGCAAAACTCCTTTATCTTTATCTACATCGCTTTTTTCCATGGCTGCCGAACAGATGACATGTTTTTCTTTTTTCTGTTTTCTGTGGTGGTGGTGTCCTACCCTGCCGACCACACCGTAGGCAGGGGGGGTGGGAAAGATCCGGAAAAGATCCAAAAAAGACGGACCGCAGCTCCAGTTGTGCCGGTCGAGGAAGATTAACAAATAATAAGTGACGCAGACGTTTTTTGTTTTCAGCATAGTTCCCGACCACGCCGGCCGGTGCCAGTAAACAGCAGCTAATCAGCTGTCCCGCTACATCAGCCCAGAAGGAGGCAAGCATTAAATCGCCCTGTCAAGGAGAACTGCATCATCTCTCTCTCTCTCTCTCTCTCTCTCTCTCTCTCTCTCTCTCTTGCTCTGCCTCCCTCTCCCTCTCTCTCTCGTGGCACGCAGTTTCTGTCTGGGGTTGTCATGATGATGACGTTGGCCGCGAGAATACTGCCAAAAAAGGACCATCGTGTCCCGACGGGAGGAGCTGATGTCTTGAAAATTGGACCTTCGCTTTAAGAATGCCGTGACACCGTCCCACCGCAGATGGTAAACACGGAAACCGCTGTTCGAGGAAAACGGAGAGCGAGAGAGAGAGCGAGAGAGATAAGAACAGACCCAGCACATTAGCAAGGCCATAAATTGACCTCATGGCAACGGGGAGGAGACGCCACAATTACCCAGGGGCGATGCATCGCCACGGTAACAGCACCCCCTCCCACCTCGTTGACCTGGAAGCACATTGGGCATCGCTGAGCAGCTTAACAAGGCTTGATTATTCAGACGGATGCCTTATCATGTCCTGCATGAGTGGAATAGATACACAAAAGAACTACAAAACCCAGCAGACTTCCTCTTGACTCTGCTGTTTGTTGTGAAGAAGCTGTGTGTGTTTGTTTGAAGCCTTTACACCACATGTGCAGGATCACACCTCTGCTCTCTCATTAAACCTTGCTCTCTCTCTCTCTCTCTCTCTCTCTCTCTCTCGTCCTCTGCCTCCCCCCTCTCTCTTTTCTCCCGTGGGAACACAATGTCAGGCTATTGTTTCAGACGCGACTCTAAAAATGGAAACAATTTGGGTGTTTTATACGGAACAGTGCTGAGTGCTTTGGTTTCCCTGACTATAGCCAGCCGGGTGTGTGCTTTAACCCACCCAGTGCACTGATGTGTGTGAGTTATGTGTGTGTGTGTGTGTGTGTGTGTGTGTGTGTGTGTGTGTGTGCGCGCGTGTGCGCTAACCGTTCCTAAATGATCAGGTTGAGGGAGCGGCCCTGCTCATTATTTCATACTCTTCCAGCCCTGCCATCATGGGAGCCGTGCGTAAAACACCAAAACAAAACAAAACAACACAACAAAATAACAGTTGTTTCTGCTAACAGCTCAGCCCTGCCGTGGTGGCGAGGATGAATCAGAGTCTGGTTCTGAAGGCTGTGTCACGCCCAGGCCACAGTGGTCACAAAGCCTACATCCTCCCCTAACGACCAACGAGGCTCACTTTCCCTATTTTCCCCTGCTTCTCTCTCGCTCTCTCTCTCTTTCATTTACCTTTCCATGCTAATGAAAGGGCAAGGCCATTTAATTGCTCATATTATGCTCAGCCACCTATGCTCGCTTCTTATTCGACAAGCCACAGTCGGAGAGACAAACACAAACCGTGTGCACAAATACATACCCTTGTAAGATGTCTTTAAAAGCCCTTAAGTAAAAACCTCTTTGTCTTGCCGTCCAACGTGAGCTTTGGAAGTTAATAGAGTCCAACCAGTTTCAATCAGCTGCCCTCTTGCGTGTATTGCAAGCGAGGCAGCACCTCAATCTTGGCCTGGACGAGGAAAACACAATGAATGGAGGTCTCCCCTTCGAGTCCCGCTCATCTCCCCCATTGAAAGTCTCTTAAGCCCAGACTGAGCCTCACGAGCCTTGGCTAGCACCGGTCCCTCGGAAACAACTTTCTTCTTGTCTCCCTGCTCCCTCTTTCCGACTAAAAATTGTGGAAAGAGAGGACCGAGGCCAGTCTGTCCAACTCTCTAGATTCCTAAGGTGAGCAGTCGTCATCCATCAACAAGTGGCAGGCATTGTTACCGTGCCAACTCCGGCCCCGGGTACCACTGTCCTCTGCTTCCTCTTCTTCGCTATTGCTCGCCAGTCTGTCAGTTGGAGTCATTTACACTGTCCCCTCACCGGTCGGACATATTCACGTACTGGATCTTTCTATCGCCCCTCACAACGCTGCTGTATTCGTCTTTAAAAGGGTAAAAACCAAAAGGCGTTAAGCATTAAGGAAATCCCGCGTTAGTTGAAAAAATATATGAAGACTAGCTTTGGACGGTTATCTCCGTACCGATCGTTAGAAATTTCCACCTGCCCCCGGAGCCCCATTCCAACCTCCATAAGAGGAAAGCCAGAGAGCGGTGGAAAACCAAAAACCCTATTTTTCCGTATTAGCCTTACTATTCTGTGCTACGAAGCCTCCTCCGTTTATCGGGGAAGACGGCCACGATCCTTTTCAAGTGGCACAAACTGGGATTCAAATAATTGTCTGGCCGCTTGCTGTGACCTAATTTCAGAGGCCCTCACAAAGCCGCAGCGACTCCTGTCAAAAAAAAACAAACGACTGTTTTCATTTAAAATATTTCCGACCCAGCTGTGCGGTAACTGCCGCCTGCCGCTGGGACAATTAAGTGAAGCCCGTATTGTGAAACCCAGGCGGACGTTTGGTGTGGCCAGAGGACTCGGTGGGCAGTGGGACCAGCAGATATCCCCCTTTCACAAGAACACATTACAAACACCAATAGATTACATTTCACAATGTTTTTGGCTCTTAAATATGCCAGAAATTTGTATTTTGGTGTAAAATAATGTACTGTAATTATAGCATAATTAGGTTAAATACCCCAAATAACGTTAAGTATCAGTAATATGGCTGTATCTATATCAGTGAAAGTTTCCTGTGGTTAAATGACTCAGCATTAGGTGAAACACTTTTAGGTTATTTGTTATCCTTGCGCTCATTTCTTGTTACGTGTTACGTTGCGCTAGTTATGACCACTACAGACAAATGCTAAATGTCTCCCGTTTCCTCCGCACAGCTTTCAGCTATTAACGGTAGTCTATAAAACAGAGCTTCAACCAATGACAAGCCGGCGTGTAAGGTCTGACCAACACATCGCAGACCATAAAAAGAGTCAGGGAATTAGTTGGCCAAATAATGATCTCTATCACATCAGACAGGGTGAAATCTGGTACCAACCGAGAAGAAAAACATTCAGCCAGATTCCTGCCATTTAATATCCCATTAAAGGGTAATTTGGCATGAAACCCCTGGCATGTGCGTTGGAATTCTACTGTTTCTTGTCTTCAATGAAAACCCACACCCATAGGGGTGTGTGTGTGTGTGTGTGTGTGTGTGTGTGTGTGTGTGTGTGTGTGTGTTTCAGGGCCGGCAGCAGTCTGGTTTTCCACCGAGTGGACAGAGTAAATCTACACCCACCATCTCCTCACCACGTCTGACTGCCCTCTGTAGTCATAGATAACACTGTGCTCAGGAAGCCCAAAGCCAACCATCCCCATCCCGGGCCCTCTTGGCCAATGGGCCGACGGCTGCCAGGCACGCCACCGTAGCTTAGGCCAATCACAATCCAGATAGGTTGGGTGAGTTAAGGAAAGATGAAAAATATAGGAAAAAGATGTCCAAAATCTAAACAGAAGCAGTGTGTGCCATCTTGCTTTACTTTGTGCTCCTTCCGTCTCTCCCCTCTCTTCCTTTCTCGCCTTACACACGCACACGCACATACATGCACGCATACACACACACACACACACACACACACACACACGCACACGCACACGCACACACACACACACACACACACGCGCACACACACACAGACTAATAGTGTGTCTCTAATTGTTCCCTTGCATTCTCTCTGTTTTTCGGTATCCAAATCACTCGCTAGCTTTCTCACTTTTAGTGTGCTCGCTCTGAAACACACGCAAAAGAATACACGACTGAAATTCAGGCACTCTGTAATTGTGAAAGGCAGAGGAATTTGTTCACTATAAAAATATCAGGAATGCACCGAAAAAAGAGAGGAAATGATGAAAACCCACGCTTCAAATTGGTTGCATGTCCCTCCCTCTACTTTGACAAACTCAAAAGTGTATTTCAAATGTTATTATGTAGTCTTTTGGACTTGAATTAACCACTAAGAGAGTGAATTTATGTGAGACTGTGGAACAGACAATATTAATAATAATAATAATAATACTACGTGTCTGAACGCAAACCAAATGTATTGAAGGTTGGGAGGTGAGCACAATTAGAAATTCTATCCCCTGATTAAAAAGAGAGTAAACCGCTAAAGTCTCTTATTTGCCATTTGGAGCCAAACAGGTGCCTCTGCTGCTTCCACAGATAGAACGGATGGAACATTCTGTCCAGAACACACACACACACACACAGAGAGAGACACACACACACACACACACACACACAAACACACACACAGACACACACACACACACACACACACACACACACACACACACACACAGAGACACACACACACACACACACACAGACACACACACACAGACACACACACACAGAGACACACACCCACCCACCCTTCATCCATGTAGGACGTGATTCCTGAAATTACTCCGCTATTTTTCCTGGGTAATTTGAAACACATTACTCTTACTTTAAAACAAAACACAAAAAAAATAAAACCTCGCTGCTCCCTTAAAGGCCGGAAAACTGCGCAACCGAACAAAGAGATCTCAGTGTTCCTCCAACAAACAGCGAGGAACTCTCTTACGCCAAAGCTTGGAGGGACCGTGATTGGCCCACAGCACCTGTGTGTGGAAAGGAGGCA
>OOFB01026603.1:7500-10208 GCA_900323305.1 Trachyrincus murrayi
GCTCGTCCTCGTACTCGTTGGAGCTGAAGGAGCCCGAGTGGTTCCGTCGCCGGGCGTCCATGACGGCGTTGGCCACCATCACGTGGCGCAGTGAGTCGTTCAGGTAGCGGTGCAGCAGGCTGCTCTTGTACTTTGGAGGGGACACGTAGTCGTCGGCCTCGGCCGCCGACCGCAGCCCCGCCCCCATGTCCATGGACACGCCCACCACCGAGGAGGAGCCCTCCTTCTTGATGACGCTCTGGTACATGATGGGCTGGCCGAGGTCCCCGACACCGACGCCGCCGTTCTGCATCCGCTGAGGGTTGTCGCCGTCTTGAGCCCGGGGAAAGCAGGGCGTCGCCATGGAGATGGCAAAAAAGGAGACAAAACGCATCACGTTATTTCAGTGGAGATGGGCCAGTTGACTGTAAAAAAAACAACAACATTTATGTTTAGGGGGGATTTCAAGATGCAGAGCAGAGATGTAAAGTCTTAAGCAGTCTTCAGTATTAAGACTTTCAAACCTACTCTGCACCACGGACTGACCGTTAGGACAGCCTGAACAGAATGGGGGCAAGGGATGGTGATGGTGATGGTGATGGTGGGGGGGGTCATTACCGGCATCTATCTGAGACCGGTTACGAAACTGTAACGGATGACCGGAGATGTCCTCCCCGTCCCAGTGACCCACTGCAATCCCTGGGCAGAAACGAATCGTTTCCACGCCACCTGGTGAAAGAATACCAGAGAAAGAACGATGACGCTGGGGGGGGGGAAAGTACAGAATGTAATACATAAATAAATGAACAAATGAGTCAATAAATAAATAAATAAATAAAGACAGCCTTGCAGCAGCAGAAGGAGGAGATTCAGGCAGGTTCTTTCTCAGATGGACCGGACGGATCATAATTACGGCTTTCAGGTATCAGAAACACATGGGGAGGGTGTGCATATATCCTACGTGCTGCCTTGCGTGATAACCTACCATCACCCACCCCTTGCCACGACCCACTCCCAAGAATAAAAATACCCAATGCTCACTATGCTCTAAACCTGGTCATTTACTGAGCACTAAACAAACACATGTTCTTTGTGTTAAGCTGCCATGACCCCAGCTCTGCACAGAGGCCGGCATGTGTTGCGTCACGGTATATATGGGGTGGCCGGCGGTGGACCCCGGGCAGGGGGTGGGGGGGGGTTTACAAAACAAGACCATTGGCACGGAGCGGCAGGAGGGACCATTTCAGGACAGCGGGAGGAATGTTCGCTTGGGGGCCCTAGTGGGCCCCTGTACATAGCCTCCAGAACAAAAGCGAGAGGGCTTATGAACATAATGACCGGGGCCAGTTTTTTGGCACACAGGCCAGGAGAGGGAGCTGGTTTTTGGGGGGGGGAGGGGGGGTGTGAACGCCACTGACCATAATGTGACAGAGGGAGAGAGGAGCCCGGGAGTTATGGCGCAGCGGTAGTGGAGGCGGTGGAGGTAAACACAATGCAAGCACCACCAGCGCATTCCGCTCCCCGGCCACACTTCTGCTCGCTCCGCCTTTGAGAACTTAATTAGGGATCATAAAGTGACACCGACCGATCCTCCGCCAGCTCTGCTCTGCCTTCTGTCTTGTTTGGGGTATTTTCTGGTCCGTTTTATTCACCCAGTTGATATTATGTAAGGCTGTTGTGCATTCATGTTTTCTCCCAATATGATCATTGCGTGTGTGTGTCTGTGTGTGTGTGTGTGTGTGTGTGTGTGTGTGTGTGTGTCTCTGTGTGCGTGCGCCTCTCAATGTGTGTGTGAGCATGTCAGCGAGACGTGTACGTGTGCGCTTGTGCAGTAACAGGCATGGCTGACAGACAGTCACTCATTCTCAATAACAGGCTGGGAGACAGAGAGAGAGAGAGAGAGAGGGAGAGAGACTACCCTGGTGGGGTGTCTTAATGACAGCGTGTCAAACGGTCGGCCGGCCCACGGCGTCACTGGGTTAGACACACACACACACACACACACACACACACACACTCCGTTTTTAGACCCAGAGCATAGTGATGCATACATAGCATCCTGCTGGGAGTAATAAGGGAGAGAGTAGTGTGTACTGTACATAACATGGTTATGAGTCATCTAATTCCATTCAGGGAGGATAAAGCAATTGCCTCGTTCGACACAAGACTGATTTATGGTTTTCACGGTTATATTATATGGGAACATTTATGCCATGTGGGCACATTCGGATGGAAAAAATAGAAAACAAATGTGAAAAAATAGAAAAATGGAACTAAAAACAAAACTAACAGATCAACAATCCATGCATAGATTTTTTTTTGTATCCTGGTAATCCTGGTCAGTCTCGTAGGAGTCTGAGCCTATCCCTCCCAGCTGACCCTGCATGGATGTCTGTCTCCAGCTATAGTCTCCAACTATAGTCTAAACTGCATGCGTTTGGAGATGGGAGGGGGAGACTGGAGTACCTGGAGAAAGGTCTTTGGAGCTGAGAGGTAAAGACACTACACACTGTCCTATGAATTTACAATGGACAATGGATTTATGTGTGTATGTGTGTGTGTGTGTGTGTGTGTGTGTGTGTGTGTGTGTGTGTGTGTGTGAGTGAGTGAGTGAGTGAGAGAGTGTGTGTGAGTGTGTGTGTGTGTGTGTGTGAGTGTGTGTGTGTGTGTGTGTGTGTGTGTGTGTGTGTGTGTGTGTGTGTGTGTGTGTGTGTGCATATGTGTGTGTG
>OOFB01026616.1:4223-16591 GCA_900323305.1 Trachyrincus murrayi
CAAAAACCCCCCCCCCCAAAAAACATTTTCCCCCCCCCCCCCCCCCCAGTCCTATTTTCCCAGGTTCTGGTTCTGCTGAATCCAGCAGACCCCCAGCCCTGGTGACCTACCACGGTGTGGAGGCTAGAGGCCGAGACCAGCAGCAGGTCCCCCGGCCGGGCCCCCGTCTTCCCCAGGAGGCCCTCGCTGTCGGAGGGGGACAGATGTTTACTGAGGGGGGACTTCAGTGTGCCGTCTGGCCTCACCACCACAACACTCAGCTCCTACAGACGAACCACAACAGGACAGACACACCACCGCGGTTAGAGATACGATGAGGAAAGAGTACTGTAGTAACAATACGTTAACACTCTGTGATACTACGCCGCTGTACGGACGTTGTAGCAACATGTGTCTGAACAACATGGGGATCATTCTGTAGGCATTATCAAAGCATTAACTGATTATTAAAGCAATAACCTGAGAAAATATGGCAGATATCTGTTAATGTGTTTTTTTTCTGCAGCGTTAATTCTCGATTGTAGTTCACCCAACATTTAGGCTCTTGCTTTTATAGTCATTCTTTCTTTTTCTTTCCTTCGTTCTTTCTTCATTTTAAGGGCGACATCAAGCTACCTGTCCGAACACACTCTTGGCCGTCTCTTTGAGTGCTTCCAAGTCTTTGGATTTGAAAAGTTTCTGTCGAGCAAGAGGAGAGATACGTTATTAGATAAGATATTACTATTTCATTCACTTTAATGAGTACATGAGACTGACTGTATTACTGTACATGGAGTTTACTGCAAGTTATAAAGGTTGTTTCCCTACCCCTCCGCCGGAGACACAGATGGCCTGGATGGAGCCTTCTGATTGGCCGAGAGCTGACCTGAGGAATTCTATCTCCGTGTTCACAAACACCTCGCTGATGTCAACCAGCTGGACGGAGATGAAATATCATCAAATAACAATCACACACACACAAATTCCAAAATTTGCCATTTGGGATTAATAAAGTGTATCTTTATCTACACACACACACACACACACACACACACACACACACACTTTATAGACTGTTAGCTCACAGACCTTCATGTGGAACCTGGTGTCGGGCTTGTCTGAGCCGTAGTCCCTCATGGCCTGTGTGTAGGTGATGCAGGGGAAGGGCCGGCTGAGCCCACCCAGCTCTGAGGGCCACGAGTACTGCAGCAGCCCCTCCACCAGCGCCATGACCCCCGTCTGCTCCACGAAGGACATCTCTATGTCCACCTGGGACACATGCACCACCACATGAGCTGTAAGATCTTGGCGTATGACGAATGTCTTTGTTGAAATACCTACTGCAAATGATAAGCCGTACGACCCCTGCTGGGAAGTCTGTCCGTGCTTGACTTGAGAAATGCATGCTTCACTACTTTTCTCATTTAAACGTTGTGCACTCCCCTTCTAAACAGCGAGAGACATACGTTCCTGCTTCCTGATAGCTAGGAGCTAGGATACCCCAATCCTGCCTCCACCCCCCCGCCCCCGCGCCCTCTCTCAGCCCCCTCCCCCCTACCTGTGTAAACTCGGGCTGTCGGTCTGGTGTGGACCCCTCGTCCCTGTAGCAGCGAGCAATCTGGAAGTACCTACGGATGTTAGGGACCAGAGCGAGAGAGAGAGATACATGGATGGATGGATGGATGGAGATAGGGGTTAGAGAAGAGAGAGACCCGTACAGATATATACAGCACAGATAAAGGTCTATCTAAAACTTTGAAATAAACCAGTAACAACAAATATGGAAGCATATGGACTTGTTTTGTATGCAGCCGTTTATACTAAGATATGAGAGAAGGAGCTAAAGTGGTCACCTGTCCATGCCAGCCACCATTAACAGCTGTTTGAACTGCTGTGGACTCTGAGGAAGGGAGTAGAACCGACCGGGTTCTCTGGACGGAACCACAAACTCCTTAGCTCCCTGAGAGAGGGAGGGAGAGACAGAGAGATGTCAAGTGGACATTGTGTGTTTTTATGTTTTAATGTGAGCCAAAGACGATTTTCTGTCACACTGTAGATAGACAATAAAGTTTTCAGAATCTGAATTTAAATTCAATGACATATCTAAACAGTGTCATTTCATTTTATTTCATTTCAAGCTGTACAGATGTGACTATAGAAGCTGTACAGATGTGACTATAGAACTGTACAGGTGTGACTATGAGAACTGTACAGATGTGACTATAGAAGCTGTACAGATGTGACTATAGAAGCTGTACAGGTGTGACTATGAGAACTGTATAGCACCTACCCCTGGGGTTCTTTTGAATAGAGTCGGAGTCTCAACGTCCACAAAACCTAAAGAGGAACAAGTAAGTTGTAGGTTTTTTTTTCATTAAAACTTCATCATGGCAATGAAGAATGAGGTGGGTGTTGGAAGGAGCATGTCTAGGGTGTATATCTTGGTACCATGGTCATGACAGAGGTACTCCCTCATCCTCATGATCAGCTGGGACCGGAGGCGCAGATTGCGCTGCATCTGGGAGGAGCGCAGGTCCAGGTAGCGGTACTGCATCCGCAGAGCCTCCGACTTCTGCACACCAAACACCAAACCAAACCATATTATTAAGGCTCTGGATCCATGCTATATTCAGGATCACAACGTTCCTCCCAAATGGTTGCATTTGACTTTTTAGATTGTTCTCAGTGGTGTATGAGATAGAGGATAGATTATTATGACACAGGTGACCATTTCTAAAATGGAAGAAAAAGAGCTCAGTTTGTGTGCTCATATTAAATTCAGCATTTAGTCATACTGAGGCTGAGAGAGCAGGACATTTTTCTTTAATGTATGCTTTATACATTAACTATTGGAGCGTATGCCTTATACGTTCAATATTGGACCAACAAGAAAATGCAAATCTTACAGGTGTACGACAACATGTCCACCCACCTTAAGGAAATCTTTGATTTCAAAAGGCAGCTTTCTGCACGTGTTCAGCACCTCCAGGTTCTCAGCTAGAACTTCAATATCCCCTGTCGGCATGTTCTAGGACAAACACACCAAAAACCAAGCAGTGCATGTGTTAGAAGATAGAGCACAGTATGACAGTTTCAAATGTTTGCATTGGCGGCCATCATAGCAAAATAATTGACTCTAAATTGAAAATGTCAAAGATGATCTGTCTCGATGATTTGGCTAAGAAATTATATTTGTATAACGAATGGCATCTCTCTTTACCTATAGTTATAGGAAAGAGTCTATAGTCTCACATCAAATGGGTATTTTAATGACCTGTGAAACCATGTCATGTGTTCATGAGAACAGAAACACCAGACAGGCCAGCCAGACGGTTCCAGACTCTTTCAGAGTCACACAAACAAACAACATACAAACACACTCACAGCGTTCTCCTGGCCTTCTGGTCTCCGTCGGACTGTTCCCGTAACCTTGACGACAGACTCAACTGTGAGGTCACTTAGGGTCGCTTTCAACCCGCGCTTTAAATGGATGAAAGAGAGACAAGAACTTGTATTGTTATTGTATGAGGTGTTATTCTTCTTCTGCGTATTCATTGTTCGACAACGCTAAAAAAAAAAGACACTATGGAGAGAATGCTATGATGATGCAGTATGTGAAGGTTCATACGTCATCCTTAGAAATCACAACTTGAGTCAGGCCGCTGTAGTCTCGCAGGGTAACAAACATATCCTGCCTGCAGAGAACAATATTAAAACGGTTAGGAGTATTCTAGAAAGTGCCCTTCAAGAGTCTGTGTTAAAAATGTCCAGTTAGATAACGGTTGAATGGGTAGTTGTACTGTCTTGACACCTGATGTACTGGACCCAGCCGTAGAGGGCCACCTTCTCCCCAGCATGTTCAGACCGAAGTTCTCCGCAGGTGTGACTCCTCAATGACACACGACACGGACCTGGAAACCAATTCACCTTTATTTCCACGAGTATTGACTTGACTCAAAAATCGAATTGACAACAACAAGGGAACAAGAGAAACCAGTAACATACCCGTGTGTGAGGATGCAGGTCGGTTGTTGTTGTTGCCGGTTGAGAGATAACACTTTCTGATGTTGGTTTTCATCAGCAGATGTCCTTGAACTGAGGTCGCGATTGTTCTGCGACATGCATGTGCTCTCAAGACACGCAGCGTCCGTTGCAAAAGTGCTGTCGTTTTGGACGTCATTCTCCAATTCAATTGGCAACTTATTTAATCATTTGTAAGTGTCGTCAAGCCTCCCACACGTTTCATACCAAAAACACGACGTTTACATGTGATTGCTCAGACATTATGGATTATTTCCCATTATTAGAACTATATGAACTACCGGAGAAAATTGTTTTCTTTACCGGTTATTTTCCATTTTCGGTTTATTAAAAACGATCCACATTGTCAGATTGTAACGATTTGCTGTTACATTTACTTTGCACCATTCGTCCTACAAATGAGCATGAACAGATGTCCTGTGTATTTGAAATAAGCTATTCCACGGGGATATGCCCATCGCTCTCTTTAACACTCTGTGTTTATGCGACCAGACGCGGCGCATGGATTTGACGTCAAAGTTCGGCTCGACAAAAGTAGTCAAACCGTGATACAATGGCTCGCTTTGCGGTTAAACAACTGACAACTGTTTATAAACTCATTTATTCCCAAATATAATAGGGAATACATTGCTTAATGTATGTGCCAATGTTTTTGCTGAAATGTCGGTGTATCTGTTTGTATAAACAGCATTTCGAATGGTTGTTGAATGATTCGGTGATCGGCTAACTACAGCCGCGTGGAATTATGGGAAAGCGCGACGTTTAAATTCCTTTTTTCGGTTTCTGCAGTTGTTTGTTTATGACATGGTGGACCGACATAGCAGGTATTTATAATATACGTATTCAAAAACACCGTCTATATTGCACGGGTTTTCCTAAACATACATAGTATATAGTTTGCATGCGTCCCATACATTTGACGATGATAATGTTGATATTGTACTTATCAGCAGCGCATGCAAGTCCCATATCAACCAGCACAATGAGAATCACAATCAAGCACTTTCAGGCGATGTGTCGTCAATTATTATTACAGGCATTGGGGTTTTCTTTATCGATTGTTAATTCAGGTTAACGTTGCAGTTGCGGCTCTATTTTCCAAAAGTAAAAATGCTAAATATATTACCACACGTGACGTAATATGCCTCGATGTATAGGCATATAGGTTTGCCTTTGGGCATGTTCTGTGCTATCATGTGCGATCGTGGTTACATCGCCAGAAATGATATTTATTATCCTTCAATTTGCATAAAATGTCGAGGTGTGTATTATTATTGTCTTGAAAAACTTGGAGAAATGGTGCTCACAGCTTGCGTTCTGAATGTTTTCAGCTTGGCGAGGACGCCCATCAGCAGTGTCCTCGTCCAAAGAAGAAGTAAGAGCTACAGACAGTCTTACCGCAGTTATGTTGGGACGGTTTCACACCTCGGCTTCACACCAGGCTTCACCAAGCGGAGGCTGACCACCAGCAGGCTCAATCCCAAACGTCGCAGTGTCACTGTGAGAAACAAACAATAGTTTTTGTTTATTTTGAATGCTCGTCTAACTCCATGGGGGACATGGAGGTATATCCAATGTCTCCAGTGTAGAAAATTCTGTTCTATACTACTATATTATGTTCTAAAGAATCTCTCTCTCTCTCTCTCTCTCATATATATATATATATATATATATATATATATATATATATATACTGTTTAGTATCAACTTGAATGTTATTGGTATCATTGAACACCTGAAATGTAGGACTCTGTATCAACACCTGAAAAAGTGGTTTTGTGTATCTTTACATTCCTCTCTTTCCTATTCATTAACCCATTCAATAACTCCTCCCCTCTCTGCCCTAAACCCCGTCTCCTGCAGGAGGTGAACCCGGCACAGCTGGCCCTGCTGGTGAGGGAGTGGCAGCTGTCTTACGTCACACCACTGTACCGCTTCAGCCACGGCCAGCTGAAGAGCTACTCGCGGCAGCTGGGCGCGTTCGTGGAGTCGGAGCGGCAGCAGGGCGTGGCGGTGGAGGTGGGGCTGGAGCACACCCTCAAGGTGTCCTTCACGCTGGTGCCCGGGATGGCGCAGACAGAGGCCGACGCCGACACCGTCTTCATCCAGGTAGCTGATGATGTATTATGGGTTCGTGGTGACCCCCGTTGTTAAGATCAGGTCAAGTCTGGAGCTGATCTGGGCATCACAATCTGTCCATGTTTTGGAAGAAAAACTTAAAACATAACTTTTTTAGTTTAGCTTTCTTCGAATCAAGTAGTGTGTATTTTGTTTGTTTGTTTTTCATCTACCTCTCAAATGTATCTCTAGAATTCCGATTTGTTGTTTTAAACCCCTTTTATTTCTTGTTCTGGTTTTTTCCCATGTTGCACTGAAAAAAGTTAGGCTTGATTGAAGTCTCCACCGTCACCGACCCTCATGCCCCCCCCCCCCCCCCCCCCCCCCCCCCTCTCCCCCCCCCCCCCCCCTCCTTGCTTCCTCTCCACAGATCCACTCCAAGCCCCTGTTTGCGGCGCCCGACGACCCCCACAAGGTGCTGTGGAGCGGTTGGCTGACATGCATCAACGGTAACCCTGACTACGTGCGCTCCCTGCCGGAGGACTTTGTGTGCCTGCCGCTCTTCTGCAGCAGCGGGGCCGAGGGGCTCACGGCGCTGGTCAAGGCCTGGTTCCGGCAGACATTCGACTGCTGCTTCGGCCCGCTGGAGATCAACTCGGTGAACCTGCAGTGGCTAGCTGCGCTGTGGACCGACTGCCACGCCCAGTCCAGCATCCGGCAGCTGAAGCTGGTGTGGAGCCTGCCGGTGGAGCCCCCGCTGGAGGTCACCTACACGGTGCACCCGCAAGATGCCTGGGAGCTGTGGAGGAGCGTCCGGCAGCCGAGGGAGGAGGAGGAGGAGGAGGAGGAGGATGATGGTGGTAGCGTTGGTATCGAGGAGGTGGCGTGCTTCATCAAGGGCCTGCAGAGCCACTTCTACAGACACTTCAGGGTGGAGCTGTCGGCAGGGCAGCTCACCCAGGTGTCCACGGCGCTGGGCTCTGCCAAGCACAGCGGCAGACTCAAGGTGAGACCTTGTGCTTTGTTCTTGTCATTATCAGGATTTATTTGTTGATCTGAGACAAGTTGGCTTTAATCTTGCCTTCAACTTGTATGGGACTCAGGAAAATGTATCAATTGCGATTTGTTAAGTAAAAACACTTAACTTTAGTACTTATAGTACTTACAAGTACTATAGCCTCATAAATGCTAACATTTTGGTTGCTTTACTCCATTTCAGAAGATTATAAATTAATACTCACTTGGCTGCCTGTCAAGTCAATTCGAGATAACACATTGGGCTCTGGTTACTTTCGATGGCATATTTGACATGAACTATACTAAATGATTAACTGAAAAAATCTGTTTCCCTCAAATGTGAAATACCTGCTGGATTTTTCTAATTAAAAGTACACTGTATAATACTGACATGTTCCCCCCCCCAGATCTCCAACAGTGGCTACATGATCACCACCCTCACACTGCTGACGGAGTGTGCTCTCCTCAAAATGCCCATCTGAACTGTTCACACCCAGCACCATTCAAGATCACGTTAATGGTTCTTCAGAAACTCTGAACACCACTATCTGGATTGTATGCTTTTCTACGCATTTCTGGATGAAAGCGCTTTTACATTTGCAACATTGAATTTTATTATGACGATTTATTTTTTCCCCAGTTATTTTTACAGTAGACATTATCATGTTTGACTTTTAATTTTTTACTCCAATGTTGGCATTTTTAGGGGGGGATTTATCATTATCTAACCATGTTATAAACCTTGATTCAAGTAAAGTCCATTTTATTTGTATAGCCCTTAATCACAGTCAGTCTCAAAGGGCTTAATAGGCCATATATTTAGGACGCCCCCTAGCCCTCCAAAGAGCAAGAAATGGGGTGGCCAGGCATCCAGTCATGATCACAGCAAGACACTAAAACAGAGACAGCATTATGGTTGGATGGGGAATGGTGGACAAGCAACATGTAGGAAACCTCTAGTACCTATCGGCAGCAGGGGTAGGCTAGTGCTGGCTAACAGGTTGATTTAGCTGTAATGAGAGCTGAGGGACACTCCTAGGAGCCAAATGAGAGGGGAAAGAGGTAGGTTTTAAGTTTGGATTAGAATTTTTCAGCAGTCGGCTTCCCTGATTACAGGTGGCGCCACAGATAGGGCGCTCGATAAGAGAACGCTTTGTTTCCTGCTGATTTCTTTTTAAATTTAGGAATTGATAGGCCAGCTCCTGATGACCGGAGGGGCTGAGGAGGACAATAAGGAATAATAAGGTCCTTCAGGTAGGATGGTGCTAATCCATGCAGTATTTTGTAGGCAAGTAGTAGCACCTTAGAATCTGACCTGGCATTCATTTGAAGCCAGTGGAGGGAATAGGAGTTGTGGTTATATTTTCTGGTTCTCGTTATGAGTCTAGCAGTGGCGTTCTGCACAAGCTGGAGGCTTTTCTTAGTGGAGGTTGGTAAACCAGAGAACAGTGCATTAGACTAATCTAGTCTACATGATATAAATGCGTGGATGAGCGTCTCATTGGTCTGATTTTAGCTATGTTTCTAAGATGAAATGATGCAGTTCTGGTAATACAGTTTACGTTTTGATCAAAAGAAAGCATAGGGTCAAGATATTTGACAGGAACTTTGGGAGATGGGCAGAGCCCTCAAAATACAGTGTGATGTCTTCAAATTGTATTCGTTGTTGCTTTGGGTTGATTATCAGCTCCATTTTCCCTGTGCTAAGCTGCAAGTAGTTTTGGGACATCCATCTTTTAATTGCAGTCAGGCAAGATGATTGTTGGTTTTGCAACTGGTCTTCAGGTTCGGGATGAATTCTGGGAGCCAATTAAGTACCAGTCCACCAATTGCAAAATCTGTTTTGCCCATAACATTCAAACTGCAGGTAAAAAGAGAAAACCTAAACAAAACGGTTGCCTTTTTGGTTTTCTCATGTTTTACTGCGTACTGAAGTCAGGTTGTGCAGGCAAATCCTTTTCACCAAAAGGATCTCCGTAAAAAAAGAAAAAAAAAAGACAACCGCTTTAAGGAGGAAACGTTCACTTTATTAGTCCATAGAATAAAGAATCCTAGGCTGTGGCCGTGCTCACAGCTCAAGCACAGTTCACACGCAACAACCTGGACATCACAAGTCACGACCAGGGACAACGTACGAGCGGTGTACATTAGAAGATCACCGCTACGCTAGGGCTACTTTGAGTTCCTGTCTTCACAGAAGGCATTGTGTCCGCGTCGAGGGTAACAATAGATGCAATAATAATAGATTTAAATCTCTAGATAAGATTTAATTTATACAGTTTTCTATACAGAATTAGTTAACACCAAGACCTGTGATGTAATCAATTCAAATAAAAAGACTCTTTATAACAGGATGGACAACTCTAGAGTCCATTCCATTTGTGTGGTGAAGTTATATGAAAGTACCATTTGTAAAACTCGCGACACTCGGAACTCAAATGTAAGCCGAAACCAAGCCACGTGCTTTTCTACTTAACATTTTTACAGTGAGATGAAACGTGGCTCTACGTTTAACATGAATGGTACTTCCTGTGAACTATGGCAGAGACAAAATCAACAGCAGCTACCGCAAGGGATGGTTACCAGATATCTAATGTTTTACATCACATGGCGCATACCAATACATACAGGACCAGAACACGTTCTTTTACTAGTGCCAAAATGTTAACATGAAATCATAAATCAAACTAATTAAACTTTCCTCTTCCAAGAGGCCGTTTTGATCCCAGAAAAAGCATTCAACCTTGATTTCAATTTGTTCTGGAGATTTGCATTTGAACTTATAAATTATTTTAGCGTTAACGTTCAAATGGTTGTTCTACATGAACACCCCATCCCGTATAACTAAACGGAACTATAACAAACTAAACAAAAATAATCTGCATCGTTCAGTCTACGGGTTTCATTGGATGCATAAAAACAGTCAGCTGTTATTGGCTAGCCTGATGAACTGCGATTAATGCATTGTTGCAAACAATAGTCATATTAAAGTGCAGACACGAGCATAACTGTGTTGTTAAAAAAAAGAAGAAACCAAATGTGTGTTTGTACTGTGTTATATAGAAAACCTCATCTTTCACTACCGCAGACCAGAAGAGATAAAACCATAGTAGGACGTGTGCGCATAATCACACACACGTTAGGTTACTTTAGATGCACGTCCCTACATCTCGGGACATGTTGGGGACATGTTGGGGACATCCAGATGTGTTGTGTTCAAGACTCACATGGACTTTTTAGAAAATAATTAAAAGCTTAAATAAAAAATACAAAACTACTAGTCACAGTGCATGTAATGTCCGGCGCTCCGTTCACAACATCCACCGCGGATCTACGACCTCTGTGAGACAATGTGTGGTGGTGGTGGCTGGATGTGGGGTGCGTTAGAGCATGAGTGTGTGTGGCCACCAGGGTACAGTCTCTGTACGCTGAAAAAAAGCTGCATCCTAGAAGGTTTCGGTTTATGGCACTGTGGTGTGGTGTGGTGCACGTCGCCACGACGACGGTGACAGAGAGGAAACCGCGGGAACCGACCGGCGAGAGTAGCTGGAGACACAAAACACCCCCAGGTATTCTGCAAGAACTCATAAGGCTTCATCAGAGTTTATTCATTATTGATTATTCATCAATAATAATCCTTCAGTCTCATGATCAGACTATGGGAGCAGGATCGTCTGGGTCTAAACCATGGCACTACTACCTTGCAAATATCACACCCCATATATAGATACAAAAAAACCATTTAATATTTGGTGAACTGAATTTCCCTTTCCTTCCATTGATTTAATAGATAGAGCCCCGCCGCCCCTCCAACTGGGCTGCTTAGCCCCCCCAGGGATTGTTCTAGAAAGATCCATCACCTTCTTGAACCCCACTCAGACCAATAAACTGCATCGGACAGGTGAGGTGGGGGAGTGAAGGTATGATAATATAAACTTCACTCGTCCTCTCCCTTCCCTAATGATGGCCGTTCTCTGTCTGCGATTCGTCCAGTGACGCGGTGTCATCGATGGGGAAACCACCCTTCATAACCTGGCTACTCTGTACTCTATGCTACACAACCTGACCGTGCACCCCCCCCCCCCCCCAAAAGGTTAAAATGACAATATTTCCGTACAACTTTTGTCATACAAATGAATATGCAATGGTGAGATGTGTTGATACAGCGTGGCGCTATAACTAACACACACACACACACACACACACACACACACACACACACACACACACACACACACACACACACACACACACACACACACACACACACACCTCGCTAAATCTCTCAAATGTTAACTTCAAGTTTCTCCACCATCCAAAAGGTCCTTTTCACTGGCGTCCATCTTGAAAAAAGGGGGGGGGGGGGGGGGTGACTTGGTTCCTTACATGCGGCGTCAATCCTCTCAACCAATCGGCTTCGAAGGACTCGAGTCCCAAGCAGGCGGTCGGTACACCCACAAATGAGTCCCTGCTTCCATTATTACCCACGACACCAAGGAGCTGCTGTGGTGGGGAAGAGAAACAGAAAGAAGAGGAGAAACACTGAGCTGGAAGCAGGTAACACGTGTTGCGTGCTCCGTCCGGCTCTCCATACACGCCACGCTTCTCCCCGCCGCAAACTCAATTTAACATCCGCCACGGCGAGTGTCATGAGGTCTCCCCCCCCCACCACCCACCCACCCCCTTTCAATCCCTCCCTCCCTCCCCATCGCGAATGTTAAGCCAGACGTCTGTTTTGGAGGCACAGAGTTTGGTGAAAAGAGGCGTCCGTTCCCGCGATAGAGGGTGGGGGTCAAGAGAGCGGCCAGAGGAGGGGGATGGAGGTGGGCGTGGTGGTGGTGGGGCAGGCTACCATATGTGTGATTCACAGTGAGTCATTTTGATGACGCCCACCCCGCCTCCCAGCCGACGGTAGTTCATGCCTCCGTAGAGCCTGGGGGGAGAGAGGAGAGAAACGAGACATTAAACACACACACGCACGCACGCACACACACACACACACACACACACACACACACACACACACACACACACACACACACAACGGAGGGTGGCTGACCCCGCTGCGTCTGGACGTCATGGCAACGACGGGGGACCACTGGTTGGTACGGGGGTTGTAGCGCTCGGCACTGCTCAGCTCAGTGGTGTCGTCGCGCCCCCCCACAGAGTAGATCATGTCCTGGTAGACGGCGCAGCCAAGGTGCTTCCTCCGGGTGCCCATGGGTGACACCGTGTGCCAGCGGTTCTCCTGGGGGTTGTAGCGCTCCACTACA
>OOFB01026642.1:12847-29688 GCA_900323305.1 Trachyrincus murrayi
GGGTGTGGGGGGGGGGGGGGGGGGGGGGGGGGGGGGGGGGGGGGGGGGGGGGGAGATGTGCGCACCGGGAGTCATTACATGAGATTTTCTGATGAGCCTGAACAGTCCCCACAGGAGTGCTAAAGGCTAATAATAAATTAATTGAAACCTTAAAAAGCCTGTCAGAATCCTCAAAGGCTCGCCAAAACACACTTCACAGAACACGGCGAAGACGAGCCTTACTTTCATCTCTCAACCTGACAACTTTATTTACCGTCTATTGTCAGCGCGGCAGATTGCAGAGGTCTCCTCCCAGCGTGTTAATGAGCAGCACTTGATACACTCTTTCATTTGTTCCACTGGAGACGTCCACAAATCCTTTTCATCCATGTTTTTTTCATACCGTTCATTGTTTCCGTGATTTCTTCATTTCATGCGCGCGCCAATTAGCATCTGGTGTGATCTGCTCCCTGAACTGTACAGTTGTGTATACGGAGGCATTCTGGGGGTTAGAATGTACATGTCTATGGTCTAAGGGTGTGTATGGGTATCTTTGCAGGAGGTCTTTTGTCATCCATAACACAATTAGTTGTTGCTAGCTAGCTTAATAAATAGATAAAGTAATAATAGTTCTTCCAAACTTTTTGGCAATATATTTTTTTGGTTAATTAAGCTCCTCCCAACTGGTAGATAAATGAGATAAAAACAAACACTGAGGAGCCTGCTCTCCTATTGGTGTCCCTGTGCTTCCTGTGCAGGTGGATGCTCCGGGGCCACTCCCCCCTCCGTGTGAATCACACATGTTTGTAACGCTTTACATTACATTACATTACATTACAGTCATTTAGTAGACGCTTTACTGGCTGAGGGAAAATAGCAGGAATGACGTAAAATACGGAGTGAGCAAACTAAATGCATCACATGGATTATTGTCTTTTTGTAAAACAACTAATCAAGAACTAAATTGCACTTTGCTTAACATTTTACCAGCGGTCCAATACAGGCCAACTACAGAGACCAGATATTTAAAAAAAAAAGTATTATTTGATGTAATATTTTTCTTGTTGAAGATTTGTTTTCACCTCGTGACCCCTTGGCGTACGTAGAGCGCCAACAGTACAGTGGGATGTGGAGCCAGCCAGTGTATAGTGACATCATCTCCTCCCCCCCCCACCCCATGTCCCACACCACTGAGCCCCCGTCCTCTTGCCTTCCCCTCTGCCCACGGCCAGCCAGCCAGAGAAGGAAGGCAATGAAATAATAAACCCGACTGATTCCGTGTTGACGAGACATGAATGGGCCCCGCTGGCCCTTGGAACAAAGTCAGCGACCGTTAGCATAACAAAGGCCTTCCCAGCCTGCCACTGTGCTGCCACTCCTCCGGCTATTCATCCTGTCAAAACACCACATTTGGCTTTTCCTACTCTCTCTCCCCCCCCCACACACACACATACACACACACACACCCCCACCCCCCTCCTCTTCACATCCACTGACAGCTACGGAGGCGGGGTGGGGTGGGGTGGGGTGGGTGGGGTCGTGGAGGAGGTATCCATTCTCTCATCAGCATTCAGGAGAAGAGGCCTTTGTGCGTCCATCGCCCGCCCTAATTGGTCGCGTTTACTGGGCCCCTTTCGTCAGACTGGCGAGAGGTGAATGTCTACACGGTGGATGAGCGGTTTCAAGAGACGTGGGTGAAAAGAGATGGACTAGGTAAAGGAAAAGACAGACAAAGGAGAGAGAGAGAGGGAGAGAATGGGCGCAGGGGGTGAAAAGCGACCACAATGTCCAATGACAGTTTCATTTTGGGTCAAATAACCTTTTAGAGTCACACTTTTTTTCTTTTTTTGTTTAGAAGTGCTCAATACGTAATTCTTAACCTCTCCCATAGTCAAAAGATCTGATGATGTTCACTTTAAAAAGAGATGTCTCCTTTGTGGAAAAATAGTAAAAGAGGTTTGAAATTATGCTTTATACATTTTTTGATCTATGGGATATTAGTTTTTTTTTTGTGTGCCTCCATGTACCTCCAAAGGCAAGCCTTTTGATCATCTCATCAATAACATATGCTAATCTATCCATCGTATCGCTCAAACCGCTCGTTTGTTAAGGCTCCTTAAAACCTTTTAATGAGGGGAAAAATGCTCCTTAGAAAAAAAACATTGAAAAAGATTTTATACCGCTAATTGTTTCATTTTATCTTTCTAATCTCTTTAGTCTTTAGCATTCACACCTTGAACACCATCAGAAATACATGCATTATTAGAGAGAGGGGCAGAGATCCATAATGACAGGACTTCCTCTTGAATTGTTCTGATAGAAACAAATCAACTAGTAGTCCAGCGGGCCCGTCTGAAAACCCCAAGCATGCCCCGTCCAGAGAGGAGAGTATTCAATAAGATGGCCGTATGATGGAGCCATGACTAAGGTATATTACTGAAGAGGAAACTCACTCTTTAATCCTGGTTCTAAGCTCAATGTTTCTGTCAAAACCTTTTTTCATTGCAGACATTTTGTGAATGTCCTTTCTTTTTTGTTGTAGCAGTTATGTCACCATTTGAACTGCAGTAAGTGGTTTTCAGTTCAGTTGAAAATCCTTTTCCATCATGTGTTGTCAAACTACAGGCTTTTTGAAGTTTCACCATGGATTGTGATACAACCGTTTTTTAAACATTTCTTCTGGTTCTAAAAGCATGATTTGTTTCATAAATTTTAATTTAATATTTTCATGTCAAAAAAGTATAATTTTAATTGATGTTCATAAATTGCATAAAAAGGCTTTAAAGTTAAATATCAGTATTCAAAATATTCCAGAATTTGTGTAGACTTTTGGCAAAAAATAATATTACATACAGTACTGTATGTAAATAAAAATTATAAAATAATGATAAATGATGAAAAACAAACTGAGATAACCAATAAAGTATTTCTGATTCTGATTCTGATAATAC
The DNA here is from genome assembly GCA_900323305.1 of Trachyrincus murrayi. Lineage (NCBI taxonomy): Eukaryota > Metazoa > Chordata > Actinopteri > Gadiformes > Macrouridae > Trachyrincus > Trachyrincus murrayi. The sequence continues at coordinate 15,778 of OOFB01026642.1, forward strand.
AAAACTACGAGTCCAACCTAACCTGACCTAAACGGCTGTAGTGGTAACTAATGAAGAATCGTGCGCTCATTAACACATGAATCAAGGTTTCAATAGACAAAAGGTTCGCCCGTGGCTCAATTCAAATCATCTTTAAATTCCGGAGAGACGTGTAATGAGACGGGAGATAAACCAACGTGTCAACGAGTCGCTGTGCTCTTATCTCACCCCAGGAACCCCTGGCTGACGTAATCTACGCTCCCATTCAGCACGGCCGCCGTGTGATTGTTTGAAAAATGAAAAAGCCATTTTGGAGCGAGCGGTGAGTGTGAAAGGAGGCCGGTGCCCTGTGTTGTCAGAGTCTTCGAGGGGGGCACCAGAGGTCAAGGGAATTATGATTACGCTACAGTCTCAGCGCTCGCTCGGCGGGTTCCATATTCCCCCGAGCGACCCCCCCCCCCCCCCCCCCGATAAAGCACTCCTTTTTTCCGGGCGATAATGAAAGCGGACAGCTCTGCAGGGGGACATGAATGTTTTGTTAAGAGGGGTGTATCGGTGCTGTTGGGTCCAGGGGGGTTGATGGGGATTAAACTGGGATCTTTGTAGGTGTTTCACTTGCTGCTCGTAGCTTCCCCCCCCCCCCCTTGCTGCAGTTTAACCCACGGACTTGGTTCAAATGTACCTTAAAATTGTTTTCCCTGAGAACTATGAGGGATGGAGTCACGCACTGCTGGGCAAGGGATTGTGTGGAGGGAAAAACGTTGGGAAAGCGGCGATGTTGAAGATAAACACATAGCCTGTTGTTGTTGAGACATATTTACTCTGCTCTTATGCTGTACACGAGATTATGTGAGCAAGAGATTACATAGACGCCAATATTGTACAGTATAAAATACACGTATAAGGCTCTACAGACTGGGCAAACACATGTTTTATAATGCCAAGATTGGATTTCTACATATTTTATATTGGTTCAATAAGTTTGAATTGTCAAACACTGAATCAAATAGGGCTAAATATGGATCATCGCATTTTTTTATTATTCCAGATTATATATTTTTCTGAAGTATGCCTGTCTTCTGTTAACTGAGACAATACGAACTCATGGATCGTCCAGTATTGTTAAAGTATGTACTTTCTTTTGGAGTCGTGCGCGCATGCATTTCAGTAGTCAATAAAATGTAACATTCCTGCCACTGCTCAGCAGTCTGTGTTTTCTTCCCCTGTTGGTTTCTATTCCAGTATTAAGACTATTTTAACTAACGTACTTACCCTCCCGGAGGTGGCGGCGTCGCTACCCAGCGATATGGAGTCACTCCTGGTGGACAGGAGGTCAGAGCAGACCATGTCTCCACCGTCGCTGGAGCCGGCACCGGGTTCTCCCGGGACATACGCCACAGCGGGGAGGGGAAGATCCGTCGGCCTGGAGGGTCCCCGTGGTTCTCCAACTGGTGGGGACTGGTTTAGCGGGACTGCTCTCCAGGACTGGACAGGATGGACAGGAGACACACACTATGAGCCAACCTGTTTCTGTAGGAAGACCGATCTACATGAGGTAACCTCTCAACGAAGCCAATTATGAAATTATGTCTAAATGAACATAGAAAATATAGCCTGTGTGCATTATTGGACAAGGAGATTTTTATTTTTATTTCATGGCAACGGCATACATTACAAATAAAAACAAAAAACACAAGGATCCTTAATGCCAAACTATATTAATATTATGATTTTGTGGTAAAATATGAATAGTATTGTGTTGTGACAACTCAGTGACGACAGCACACAACAGCTTCAATATGTTTTGTTTTTGCACTGAGAGAACCACATTCTCTGCTTTGAGAGAACAAAACTCAGACACTGATGTAAATACAAAATGAAGCATTGCAACAAATCAACGGCCCCCGACAGCGTGCGTACTTAGACCTGAATGAGAATAACAGCAAAATAACAAATAACACACACCCGACCCACCAAGAAGCTAAAGCCAAACTGCTAGCCATCAGTTCCAATCCGTACACGTCGCTCACAGAACCCAGCCTCGGTGTTGCAGTGAATTAGCATACGAGTGTTTACCACTCAACAAAATGTCTGCCTGCCTCTCTAAAAGTGCCGTTCTTCTTGGACGGACGAAAAACGAAATGAGTTGGCTGCCGGGGACCGTGCGGTACAATCAACCCCTTAGTTGGCCACGGACACCGCCATCAGTATAACAGTTTAACATCTCCGAGAGACGTAGTCCTCCTTTAACAGCTCAGGACTGGCCTCCCCAGAGAGCTAATTACACACTCCCTCAGTCACTGGTGCTGTCCCCATTGCACACACGCACACGCACACATACACGCACACAAACACATGCATACACACACACACACACACACACAAACACATGCATACAAACACAGACACGTGCACACAATATGCAAAAGCCTGATGTAGAAAGTGATTTTGTTTTATGATATTACTAATTACCAGCTAATTATGTCATGGTACTTCTAGTATAAACAATGGTGACACTATTTTACACATCAAAAGAGGTTTCCCACCTGACAATTAATTGTAGATGTAATAATCAGAACGCTGTCCTCAAGGTGTAATCTTACTGCCTGAGAGGTGAGTTGTTTGTTTGAAAGGTATTAGTATTTATGATCATACGCGGTTAGTCAGACGTGCTGGTAAAACATGCTAGCTACACTGCTAGCTCACCACAAGTCCTCCTTCATCTTACAGGAGGGCTCCTTGAGTCGCATCCCCAGCACCTGATTGCATTGAAAGTGCAACTATGCATTGCATTTGATGGCTGTTGTGTATGCGTGTTGACCAAACTGACTTCCAGAATACCTTTTTGTGCTTCCGTCTTAAGCTGTTGTCAACATCTACAGACTAAGTAACAGGCCATGAAATGCGTAGATATTTTTGTTATATGATGGTAGTTGACATAAGAAAACACTTCATTGTGTATGACCACTGTGACTGTTCAAATGATCAGATAAAACCTGAAAAATGCATGTATACATTTAATACATCTGATGTATCAAGTTGATTCAAATATTTGCGCATTAATATATACATGTCTTTGCAAAATTTTAACATTTTGTTACAGTAAATAATTCTGGGAATCTTATGGTTGGTAAAAAATCTGCTGAATAGTGAACAGAGAATCCGAGGCGGGCAGCAAGGATACACTCACGTGTATACACTCACATATTACCAACTGGGAATTGAGATGTAATTCGTCTAATTAGTGTAGTCCTCGCCTCAAAACCAAACATCTGAGTAAGAAGTAAGCCTCTGCGATTACCGCGTCTCTTTTCAAATGCGCGTCAACATTAAGCACCTTTCTTATCCGTGTGTTTCTGCCGAGAGTCCCATTAAAACGGATTTCCCTTGATCTAGAGCTGCCTTACAAACGCTACGTATAAAGTGGACATACGGCAAATGAATTGCTAGTGATTCTGCCAAGGTTTGGTTTGATGGCGGTGGGGCGGGTGCTAGGTGCAGGTTGTCACCAGAAAAGCAGGATCTATCAGAGGAACACGACACAGAGAGGGAAGTAATTGGTGCCAGTGACTGTCATATCGTCACGTAGCATCAAAGTGGACCCTTTTCTACGTTAACGCCATATATACACATGGTGAGAGGAGCATCATATAGCTTTAAGAAGTGATGTCTAAGACAAAGCACTAGTGAGGACCAGCCATGTCATTAAACTAACACAATAAAAAGACCCTTTACCTCACATTTACAAATGCCTTCTGCTGCAATCTGCATGTCTGAGGAATAGTTTAAAGCTCTCGTCTTCTTTCCGTTTTAAAGGTTTGTTTGAGATGTGGATCGGAAACACTGTCAAGCGACTGAACAACAAACTATAGGCTCATCAAACAACATATAACATACACACTTATTTTGTTTTATTCAGTTATCATACATAGACATACGGATTGTCTGTGATTCACTAACTGTACCCATACCACCCATCTATCGTTGGAGTCATCTTGATAGCTACGAGTCATGTGGATGATTGTGCCCCTTTCAGTTAGTTGTATGTGAAATTGTAGTTTTTCAATGTTTTTTATTAAATAGTATGTAGTATATTCTCTTGGGCGATACATGGGATATGAGCAAATATATGAATTCATTACCACATGATTACTGGCGACCATCACAACCTATACATTAAATGGTGTTTTTTTTTTTGCGTATTTGTTTTGTTTACTCTGAATACAGAAGGCATGGCAATGTAGATATGTGGTTTTGTAGCACATCAGAGGCAAAGGCTAATAATATTTGAATCTCTCTCTCTCGCCGCTCTCTCCCTCCTAATCCTATTTAAATTCATATAAGCCCCTCTCCCCTCCCCCTGCCGTATCGTGATCTGGGGGAATTACTTATTCGAATTCTTCTGAGGAGTAAATAACTTTATGCATGATATCGGTATCTTCATAATTCAGATCAGCAAAGTCAATTTGGTTTAAGTGCTGTCGGCACCGCACGCCACAGAGGTTCTGAGGGGACCTATTTGGAGGCGGTTCGGATCAGTGGGCGCGTGCACATGGGGGCGCGTAATGGAATCCATCGCAGGAGCGGGAGAGACGGAGAGTTTCAACCCTCACACCCACCACGGCATGGCTTCAGTACGCCAGCTAAAGACAATGTTATGTATACTGAGAGGGGCCATGGGCGTGTGGCGGTTTGTTTGGCCGTGCACTTTTGTGAGAGTTTACTGGGTGTAAGACCCGGTTGTTGTTGTTGTTGTTGTTGTTTTGTACGGGAGTTTGTGTTTGTGAATGTTTTGGTCAATGTCGGTTGGGAAGTTGGCGATACGTGTGACCTGATTTGCTCTGGGGATTCGTATTCTGTTCTAAAAGGTTGCGTCAAAATTAAATACGTTTCAAATACACATCTCGTTTTATCTTGCTTTACCTTAATGTTTCATATCCGTCGCTGAAATATTCAATACATTTCAAATCAATGATGTGACGCGTGAGAAGAAAGTAATTAATACCACTCGAAACCTTATCCAGATAAAATTAAATGAAAAAGTAAGGGAAAAAAACATTTGAGGCAAAAAAAAATTTGATTGAAAATGAAAAAAGAACTGTCATAGAATCTGTGCTTTGAACTTGATCAGACGCAACATTTTAACCAAGAACAAAGACAAGAGAAGAAGAAAAAGGGGCTACCTGCTAGTTCTGAAAACAAAGACGCTGAGGGGAGAGAGAGACATTTGGCACAGCGATCACTACGGCACACTGGAAACAGTTGAAGCCTATGAATATAGATGAGAGGCTGATGTGCACATTATTTCCCATCAGGCCCTGTGTCTTTACTTACCTCCTCTGCCTGAGTGATCACCAGCGCTGGGGGGCTGCCACCCGACCCCCCGGCTTCACCCTCGCTAGCGCCTCCGGTGTTGGAGCCCTGCGCGCGCTTCCATCGGGTCACTTGAGCTAACGAGGGCTGGCGGTTTTCTCCCCGAGGAAGGGCTTGGGTTGGACCCCCTGGCGGTGCCGGATCTAAACACAGGCCCAAATCAGGCTCTCCAGTCAACTCCTGGTGTGGATGAAGGGCCAGCACCGGGCGCTGACTGTTCAGAGGACCGGCCACGCTGTTTGCCTGGAGAACTTGTGGGTCTTGGTCTGCTCTAGGCTGGTGTTGAGCTCCACTGAGACCTTGGTCCAGTTGGTCCTCCCTGTCCTCGGGTTGCTGGGCTATGTCCTGCTGGGACTCTTCAGGGTTTAGAAGAGGATTGTCAGACGGGGGGAACTGTAGCGTGGCATGCTGGTAAACCCGTGCTACCCTCTGACCTAGATCCCCCCTGGGGACCTCAGACAAACCCCGATCCTCGCACAGTACTTCATGTCGGTCCTGACCCTGGTTCTGACCAAACCTTTCCCGTAGACCACATTGTCCACCACCCAGATTCAGTGCTTTCCGTTGACCATTTGTCTGCTTTTCAACTAGAAACGGATCTAAGGAATGTGTTTTTAGCTCTTCTACTTTCCCGAGACAAAGTCCGTATAAACTTTCAAGTCGTGTTTGTTGCCGGCGTGTACGGCGATCCTCCTCCCAGTGGTGTGGACGTTCAGGAGGATGGCAGCCATCTTGGCGCTGGACTACAACACCCACGAGTTCCTCGCCTTGCGCTGGATGTACAGCGTGTACGTCAATACAATCCTGTGTTTCCTTGCTTAGGGGGGGCTGAATATCAGCATGGTGAATTCTTGAGAGGCCCTGTTGATTCTCACTGTCTGGCGAGGAATCTCCAAAACGCTCAGCCATGGAGCTTGATATCAGTGATGTTAAAGGAGTAACGTGTTGGATCTGAAAAAGTCAAAGGAGAAGATATTCTTTAGAGAGAAATATTACCAACATACTATTTTCAGCTTGTTTCAGTACTTTTGGGATTTTTAGATGCAATCTCTGAAATGGGACCCGTGGCACTATTTTGAGCCAATCAGAACCGGCTAGTACGTCATACATTCCTTGTATGAATGCGCACATCAATTAAGTGAAAATGAGCTTGTCCGTGGCAATGCTACCCCCCCGATTCAACAACAGACTTGTGTTGTGTCCATACGCGGTTTCAAATACAAGTTCGGGGTTTCGGTCATAGAAAAGGAGAAACAGAAGGAGATAATAAAAACACAGTGGGCCCTGTTGTCATCTAAACTACAATGAAGCCTCTTCAGTTAAACAGAAAGAGAAGCCTAAAGAATCAACACTTAATGCAGAAGTCCCGAGGGTGGCAATTACGTTTGAACACAGATAACAAGGACTGCATTTCACACTTGCATAGTGAGTATTAAAGAGAGTAGGCCTATTTTCCAATTAATTAAACACACTGTCTTTAAGTAACCTCTGGACATTTGCCCTGTGGGCTAAGCTAATTTATGAGGTATTGGGGGTAACAAATGAGCGTTTCTTTGAAGTAAAAGCCTTCACAACAAGAGCGGGAGCAGACCACGGAGAGTGTGGGAATTGCGTTGAACATTTCACTGAATAATCAACGTTGTACATGCAAATCGTTAACATAACTTTTCGATGCTTAAACAGCCGGCATATTCCCTATTGTGTCGTTCCTGAGGGCTTGTCTGGCCACTGGAGAGTGTTCTCTGAGTTCTCTGTTCTAGCCATCTCACTTAATACCCCCACATATTATTTCACGTAATATTTAGCAGCAGCTATTTGAGTAGGCCTATGTGCGATCACCAACGGCCTAAGCTGTGAACTGGACTGAACTCACAGCACTGACGTTTTTTTTTCCTTTTAATGAGCGGTGCTTAAAACAGCCTGAATATACCGTCCGTTATCTTCTCATCCAATCTGAGTTCAAAACGGTCGACTCGTCGCCTCGCCTCTCTGCTGCCCACCATCCTGCTTATGGGGAGTGTTTTCACTCTTGAAGCTCATGCTTCATTAGGAGATATCCATATGCGTTTAGCGGCTACGGAAATACATTTCACACTCCTCATATTTCCCAGGCACCGCGAGTCATCATTAAAAGAAAATAGCCATTGAGTCGAAGCATTAGGGTCGCTCATGAAAATCTGGAGCTAAAGCAGTAATAAGAATGGCATGCCTTCATTAGGCATGCCCAATGGCGAGAACAACGACGCACAGGTCATTATTAGCCATTTGTAGCACAAACCGCCAGGTTTAACAATAGTTGATATGTGAGCTAGACAGGAGACAATGAGATAACGGTTGATGTTTTAGCTCACCTGGAAATCCCCATCATAAATAGACCTCTTTCAGCAAGTCCACGTGCTTAGGAAGGCAAATCCAGCGAAAAGAGACTCTGAAATGTTGCTTTATTTGTTTTCAGAGAAGAGAAGAGACCACTATGGCACCTACCTATCGAGGTGAAAGTCTACGTCCACAAACCCTGTCCTGTCTAATTATAGATCCTTTAAATGGGATTAGGATTAGTTGGCCGACTCAGAGTGATGTTGAAGACGGGGTTTGTTTACACTACCTCTAGTGACCTCTAGTGAAGACAGCAAACTTAGTAGGCTATGTTGCAATAGGCAAGTCCTACATTCATTTAGCAGAACAAAAAAAGACAATTTGACAAGTTGATTTTGAGTTGATTTTGCCTAAACAGTAAAAAAAAAAATATATATATATATACAAGCCTATGCAAATATATAAATAATGAAGTAACTGAAGGGTGAGATGGGAACTCCAAATCACTGCAATGACTTACGTCATTGTCAGATTGTATTGATTTATTTAATTCACTAATTGTGAATGAACTAACAAAAAAAAAATATATAAAATCATTTAATTTCATCTATGCTTTTTAAAGTTTCAGTTTTTAATGTGGATTTTGTGGATTTTGTCCTATTTTAGTCACAATGTGGTGCCCTATATTTCTCTACATGGCATCTTACATTATTAATCAGCTTCATTATGATCAATTACATTAGGAATCAAACAGCTAAGGCTGTGATACTGACAAGGCACATCCACCTGCCGTGTGCGTGTGCGTGTGTGTGTGTGTGTGTGTGTGTGTGTGTGTGTGTGTGTGTGTGTGTGTGTGTGTGTGTGTGTGTGTAAAAGCGTGTGTTGCGCGCATTAACGCAGACTTGTGTTTACGGGGTGGAGCTGACAGCCATACAATGAGTTGCCAACTCCCCCGCCCAGCAGAGCCGCTGTGCTCTCACAATTCTCAGACTCGGGCAGGCTCGCATGGGCAACGCTTTCTGCACTAAAGAAGAGGGCACCCGTCAAACTTATTACAGCAACAAACTCAACCCGTTCAGCAACTTGCAATGTATACAAACGCAACATCGCTTCCAACAACGCGTTCATCTGTGGAGAAACTGCATGTGCCTGTGTGATTTCTTTTTTATCTCATTTTTTTCCTTTACGTGCAAAAAAAGTTGCGTCTCCTCCCGAGTACAAAGCGCGCCGGCATACACTTTGGAGGGAGAAGGAAAAAAAAAGTAGTCATGGCGTATCCTCAGGGTTTCCTGTTCCAGCCGTCGGTCTCGCTGGCGCTGCACTCGTGCCCGTCGTTCAACTCCGGTGTGATTTTAGGACCACGGACAGAGGAGCTCGGACGCTCCTCCTCGGGCTCCGCGTTCGCGCCGTACGCGGCGGGATCCGCGGCGTTCAGCAGCTCGTCGCCGGGCTTCAACTCCCACCTGCCGTACGGCGGGGAGCCGCGGGCGGCGGCAACTTTGAACTCCTTCGTGGTGAGTAGCGCTGTCCAGGCTTCACCCACTCAGTACAACTCTCAGCTGTTGACCCGCTGAGGCCACGGGAAGCTGGGGACGGGCTATACTAGGGCCTGTAGCTAAGCGGGGTCCCTTGACACCTAACGAGCATTAGAACTGTATTCTGCTTACGCATTGTTGATGGGACAGTAAAGTACAAAGTACAGTGTTTAGTTATCATTGTTATTGGTCTTGTTTTGTCAACGCTGCATTTTTAAATGTGTCCTTTATTTGGATATAAGCTCTTCTGTCAGTAGCCTATAATCGTTGCGAGCTTTAGTCACATTAAATGTAGGAAATAAATAACCTTGTTGAAGCCTTAGAATATGAATATTTATCAACATCAGATATAGGCCTATAGTCTGTAGCCTAATTATGACTAAATTGTGTTTCAGAAACTGAATAGACTATAGTCTATTCCTCCTTAAACCTCATGTCCGAAATTAATGTGTGTGTTTATTGTTGACAATTGACTGAAACTTACAATTGTCGTACAATTAAAATAAAACGTTGTTGTTTGACTTGTAGGGGCCTGCATATGACTCCTCGGCCATTACGGGCTCCTTAGACTATCACCCGTTCGGCGGGGCCCTGGGAGCCTACCCATACGGTGACCCCGCGTACCGGAAAAACGCCACCAGGGACGCCACCACCACCCTCAAAGCGTGGCTTAACGAGCACCGCAAGAACCCCTACCCCACCAAGGGCGAGAAGATCATGCTGGCCATCATCACCAAGATGACCCTGACCCAGGTGTCCACCTGGTTCGCGAACGCCCGCAGGCGTCTCAAGAAGGAGAACAAAATGACGTGGACGCCCAGGACCAGGAGTGAGGACGAGGAGGAGGACGACAACATTGACCTTGAGAGGAACGACGAGGACGAAGAGCCAATCAAGCGGACGACAGAGGAGGTCGAGTCGCACGTCGATGCGGGTGAGTTTGAATGCAAAACAATACGCTGGGCTAAACTATGCGCATGTGCACAGACGACACATTCTAATTCAATATCGGCAGTTATTATTTAAGAAAAACACGGCCCCATGAATTGTATGTAGGTTACACTCTATCGTCCCTTTAACCCTTTTTTATCTTATTCTGTCCAGCTGGACCCAACCCAGCGAACTCGACGGACGAGGAATGCCGCGGCAGCAGCAGTAATGAGACGGAATGTGGTTCAGCTGAAGCGGATTTTAAAGACCCAGGGGAGAGGAGGCTGTTCCAGGTCCCGGTGCCTGCCACGGGTCTGTCGTCTGCAGGCGCGCTGCTGGGGACGCGCGGAGCGTCGGAGTCAGGCCGCGCGCCCAGTCCCACATCAAAGCGGCTCGTCGGCGAGGCTGGAAGCGGCGTCTCCGGCAACGCCACGGCGGTCAGCCACTCGCCAAGTCCCGCAGCCCCCAAACCCAAGCTGTGGTCGCTCGCAGAGATCGCCACGTCTTCGGATAATAAATGTAAAGGATCTAACGACACTAGCGCTTCCACGCGGACCCAGTTCCCCCATGGTGCGCCTCTTTCCAGACGCCTGTACTACACGTCTCCCTTTATCCCGGGCTATTCAAACTATGGCACTTTTGGACACCTACACAGCGGCCCCGGATCAAATATGGGCTCCGCGACACATTTAAACGGATTACATCAAACCCTGCTGCAGAGGGCCGAGGCGATCGCCAGGGACTGTAAACTGCGGAGTCAAACACAGTTAGACATTGGCAGAGAATTAACACAGCACCAAGTCAAGAAAGGTTTGGCAAATGTGTAGATTTATCGGACTTTTTAGATGGACATATTTATTTGGACACTGCCGTATTTGTTGGATGCCTTTCTGACATTTCCTCGAGATAAAATAAAGTAAAAAATAAAAAGGAATTGTGGGAATGCGGCCGCGGACTATTATTTAGTAGACCTAACACAGATATTCAATTTTAGACAGCATTTTTGTATGTTCCTTAAAATGTAATCTTTGTAGTGCGTTTCTGCACAAATCGTGAATGGATCATTAAAAGCTAGTTTTATGAATATGCAACCGACCACCTTCAATTTTTAATGACTTAGGAAAGTTATTATTTGCTATTTAATGATACATTAATGGGGTCTATATACTACATCAATACGTTATTAACATTTTTTTTTATAAAAGAAAAATTATATTTACATGAGCCTTAACATGAGTGGATGTCCACTCATGTTTAGGCTTTCACACTCAGTGAAATAGGCCTGCTTCTTTTTTTTCCTGGGCCACATGGCTCTATACAAACCAGTAATAAATCAGACCCTTAAAAGCTGCATTACTCCAAGCGCAATGCACAAAGCACAGTAATATTACAATATGTTGCTCTGTGGGCCCACGTTGGCCCTTCAAAGCTGAAAAAAACAACAACAGTTTAGTGCGGCAAAGTAAATAGCCTGTGGCCTCCGTTCAGGATCCAACAGCCTGCCATGACAAACAGATAAACCATAAGTTGTTCAATTTCACTGCAACACAAGTGTGTGTGTGTGTGCGTGTGTGTGTGTCTGCGTGGATACATATATGCTCTGAAAAAAAAAACTTTCTGGACTCTGCAGAGAATATCAGCCGCTAAGAGGCTTACTACTTTCTCGGGGCATCTTTGAGGAATTAATTGTGTAAATTTCAGATCTTGTTGGTTTCCTTTTGAAGCCGGCGGATTTCCTCTGATCCTGCGTTTTGCTACGCCAACAGCAACAAACATGGGAATATAAGAAAAGCCGTGGTCGGTGTAAGCCGTGGCCACCGTACACAATCACTTGAAATGGAAGTGTAATCTGCTCCGCTGCATGTTCCATGTGCAGTGAGTAGCCGGCCGGGCCCTTTCTCCACAGCCTGTCTGTGATCACGCATCTCAGGCCAGGTCACACTCGTTATGATGCAGGGGGAGTGGAGTACACACACACACACACACACACACACACTCTCTTCACTGCTATTGGTGATATATACTGTGTAGGTGATTGATGTTACATTTGAGTAATATTGCCAACAGAATATTTCTTGTAAAGCATTTATTTCAGTAGGTTAGTACAGCTGGGCAAAATGCAGAATATAATGAAATGACGAAAATTTTAATTGTTGCGTTTCTGTGTTATTTATTGATTGATGTTTATTGGGATGTTACAGGCAAGTGCTAATAGCAAGATGCTATTATGAACAATACTGCTCTTGAAGTATTATTCATAATAATACAACTAGTGACTTGATTTAAAATACACACACTGTAGCACAAAACAGCTGTACTGTCACATCAGAATGATATCCATGTAGCTTAATATAATAATAACAGATACAGGAAGGTACAGTTCAAAATTCATATTTTATTCACGTCCTTCATTAAATCAATCATTCATAAATTTGCTCACGGTACAACAGTTCATAATTTATTTGTGGGGGACAGACCAGTAACAAAACACAGGGAAGCCCCGTCCAATACACGTGTGTGCATGTACATGTTTGGTTGTACATGTGTGTGTGTGCATGTTTTTGTGGGGCCTACATGTTTGGTTGTGTGTGCGTGCGTGTGTGTGTGTGTGTCTGTGGTGCCTACACGTTTGGTTGTACATGTGTGTGCATGTGAAATTGGGAGACACATTTCTATAATTGATAAAGTGCAGCAACAGAGCAACGGTCTATGATGGAAGCAGTGCTGTGTATTGATGGGTTTAGACACCGGACCACTCCGAAGGCCAAGCATTACATCAACAATCAATAGAGGAAGTGTATTGCGAAGCGAAGCCCATGTATCACAGTGTAGGGAGCTCTCCGGTCTCTGGTTCCGTGTTACGTTGTAGACCAGAGTGTGTCCAACACACGGCCGGGGCTGGGGCCGGGATTCAGGTGTGTTTTCCTGGGTGGAGCGAGTCGACGGTGCCACCCCGACCGGTTCCAGGGCTCCGTTCTGACCGCAGCACAGGGTCTGAGCGAGTGTGTTTGCATAAGATCATAAACTAATGTATACGTTGTTTAAGAGTTTATGATGGTAAGGTGATCTGATGGAAAGGAAAAACCACGTCAATGTGTTTATTGAGTACAAACATGAATATAAGGACCCCCCCCGGAGAAGAAATGTTCCACATGAGCTCGTGGTTGTAAAGGAAGATGTCACCATTTTACTATCAGATATACTGGTCTTACTTTGAAAAATGATATATTCATTTAGAGTTTAAAAGAAGGGTATACTCTAAAATGTTAACAACTAAACTGTAGAAGGTTTTTACAAATGCCAGTTTAATCATCAATAATGTCATCATCAGGAGTTCTATAATAATATGAAGGGAAAATATGAAAGAGTAATCATAATTTTAAGTGGTGAGTAAGTACTCTGCTGCAGAGATAGGAGTAAAGAATTCAGGAGACAAGAATCAGAATAAGTGGTATCTATAAAACAGGTAACACAATACAGTCCTCACCGACACTAGAACCCATACACTATATATAAACGGTAACAATGTGCTGATGTTCACATTAACGCAATGATTTGCACCAAATGGCCGATTGGATACGTCAAATGCTTCCATCCACTTCACCAGGACCTCTCGGCCCTCCTAAAAACTTCCAAGTGACTTTCCTTATGGGTCTACCCGTCGTGTGCGGTGCTGTTCGGTGTGTTCCCACCCAGCTGAATGCAGCGTGCCTCTCACAGACAGTGAGATGCCCGGCTGGGGGGGGGGGGGGGGGGGGGGGGGGGGGGGGGGGGGGGG
>OOFB01026642.1:29741-49896 GCA_900323305.1 Trachyrincus murrayi
CTGTCCTCTCAGCAGTGCTTCCTCCCAGGTACATCGTCACTACCGGCCAACCTCCCCTAGGCCCAGAGTAACACGCTGCCCCCCGTCTCTACCTCCAAAATAAACATAAGGCAGGAGGGGGGTTTGTCTGTGTGTGTGTGTGTGTGTGTGTGTGTGTGTGTATGGGGGTGGGGGCTGTGGCATAGTTTTTCATTGAGAATCACTTTTCAGCTATTTGACCTTTTTGGTTATTTTTTTTATTATTTTGTAGACCTGCAGTGACCTTGAAGTGATTTTCGTTCAGACACGGCCTGCATAAAAGATGCACATTATGAGTAACTCTTTTACTTCAAATACAATTTACAAGTTAAAATGTCTTGAGTTTATTTAGACTTTTTTCCTTTAGCAAGCTAAATTTCTTTGTCCTCCAAGACATATTTTTGTCATCCAGAGATGCAAGGGGACGATTTAAAATGTAATGGCATTTTTGAGCAATACAAAATTCAAAGTATATGGGCGATTGTCAAACTTGATATGTATCCCCATGGTTATCATCGCTTGTGCTATTTTCTCTATCTCGGGGCGCCCCCTTGTGGCAATGCATGTCCAGCTTCATCCATCACAACTGAAACGAATTTTAACATTATGAGATAATGTGTTTTATACTTTTGCATGTACGACATTGTAGGGTTATAACCATGTACACAGTAAAACGTCTCGCAAATACAGTATTGTAATTACAGGATGTGACTTGATTTCCAGAGGACCTTTCCCAAGAACAAACAAGAAAAACTGTTTTTGTTCATTATAAAAACATTTTTTTAAAGCAAAAGAATGTTTTTAAATAAACTCTTCAAACTTCAAAAGGTATTCACAGCACACACTGCCGAGTACAGTGATTCGCGGGGCACGTCACTCGGTGGCAATTAGATAAGTGTCCTCAAGTGATTTGGAGTGAATCCGAGTCATGGTTTGACTTCATGGCGTTTATGTGTGATTTTGCGCCCCCTGTGGGCGAAGTAGTGCCTAGCGCTGAGATGAGCACTTAATGAAATTGACCCTGGGACATAATTTTCTTAGCTAGCGACACTAAATTTGGAACACTTGTTAAGGGGGATGTCTTCTATGTGCATACCAAGTTTCATAGAATAATGTTCGCTCATGTCAATAATGTAATTTCCATAATTTAATCCATAAATATATTTTTATCAGACACATCCATAGAGCATCTGTCCCAAATTTGGTGTAACTTGGACTGGTGGTTATTTTATTTAGGTTATTTAGAAGAAGAGTTTTTAAAGTTTTCTGGAAACTTTCCCTGTACAGAAAAATCAATCCGGACGGACCTTATGGGTCCAAGAGGCACATTTGTCGACACATTTGAAAACTTGTGAGTGATCAGGGGCTGAGCTATGGGCGGTCCAATATAAAAATTTGAATACCTAAAACCCTAGAAATACTATTGGTAGCCACAGTTTCACTGTGAATACCTAATACGATATGAAGATGGTGGTTCTGGTGTGAGGGCAGATGGTGTTGTTGCCTCCACTGACCTTGAATGTGACGCCGTGGGACGCCGGCCTCCACCGTGTGTTCAAACCATGGATGATTGTTTTACAAGCTTACCAACATAATCAGTTTCAGAATCACATTGCAGAAGTAGTGTCATATGCGTAACCACTCTAGTGATATATAATGTTGTATTTCTACTCGGGCCGTGCGTTTATTACCCGCATAGCAGGATACAAACTGACATGCAACACAACAGTGCCTCAGCGCTTGAGTCTCATAAATGAATCCACGCTAAGAAGTCTGTCAACAGAAGGCTCTTCGTTGTATGAACAACACTGCCCTCTTGTGGTGGAGATAGTATCTGAATAATGTTTTTCAATTAAACTAACGTAATCCATGCTTTGTGACATTGCCACAACTAGGAAGTTGGAGTCTAGAGATTTCAAAGGGAAAAGTGAAATGTTTGGGGAGAGGCTGGTTGGATTAAAATGTATTCAGGGAAAACCATTTGGAGAAGATTGTGTTGAGGTGAATAAACGAAAGACAACCTGTTCTTTCCTAAAAGGATTATTGAGACTGAAGGGCACCAAACTGGTAAAGTAAGCACTGGATATTGTTGTCTTTGCAATGCATTGCTTCATTTACATTTGTCCATTTTGAAGGGGGATTATGGACATGGATTAAGGATTACATAATCCTTAAATCCAATAATCAGTGTTTGATTATTGGACTTTAAGGACATTTTTTGAGTTGTGTTTATATATGAGCTTCTTGGTTACTTCAATTGAAGTAAGCCAATTCCTTTATTTGATTCGTTTTTAATTTAGTCTTTTCCATATTTATTCACCTGGGTTCAGGGATCCTGGAACCAAGGGTCAGCTGATTGTTATAACATTGTCCGACTAACGTGACCTAACACGAAAAGAGGTGAAACATAAGATGAATGAGTCATATCTATAGTCTTTTTCATTATGTTATGATATTTGGATCATACATTGATGCACTATAGTGTGAAATTGTAACACAAATATCAAGCACAGTAATGGAATTGAACCCAAGGAATAAGAAAGACAACAAAACATCCAACATAAGAGAATAGAGAATAAAGAATAAACCCTATCCCATGTTACACATGTGAGTGTGTGTGTAGTGTGTGTGTGTGTGTGTGTGTGTGTGTGTGTAGACACCATGGTGCTGATGTTGGCATCACGCTAACATTTTACCAAATATCAGCATTGGCCGGATGTTTATTACGGCACATGCCGGGAGGAAGAACGACCCCCCTCCCATCACCACCACCACAACCAAACATCTCCCTCCCACAGCCCCAGCCTCCCCTTAACAGACGGCCGAGACATCACGCCTCACCTGCTCTCCTCCGTCCCATGCTGGGAACACCGGGGGCTCTCCCTGTTTACCCCAAAGACCCAGAAAGTGGAAAAGCGTGTTGACAGTGTTGTACATGATCTGCCGGGGTGTTAGACCCTGTGATGGGGCCAACTCAGACAGCTATGGTGCTCTGGCCTGGATCCAACCCCCCCCCGGCGTCCCCCTGGTGGAGGCAGAAAGGGCCACCAGAACATTTTCATTTGGGTGGCCAGATGGGGTTAGTGAATATCTTAGGGGTGTGGCACAGGAGAAAGGCCGTGCAATCATGCTCACCCTCCTGGCTCTCTCTCTCCCCTGGCAGCCGAGAGGTGTTGAGACAGGCCTTCGGAGTGTGCTCCATCCTGCTGTTAACATCCTGTCAAGTACTCACCTTGGATTATGGAGGGTTTGCGCGTTGCATTAGAAATGGTTGTGTTGTGGATGGTAAAGTTTAGGGAAGGTGTTTGGTGCAGGTACAGGCTGGGTAAGGATTTACATGTTGATTGTCTGACACCATCCCCTGCTGGAATAATTTGCAGTACGCCAGAGATGCCAAGTTAATGTGTTTTTGCAACAAAATCCACTATTTCTAATACAAATTGTAAAATCATCCCTTTGCAGTTCTGTTGGATAATTGGGTAGCGAGTGTAAAAGGTTAGAAGTGGAGTTGAGGAACTTATGTGTCATGCTGAGCAAGCAGTTGAGGTGAACACAAGATTTGAAATCAAATGTTCATGTGCAGGTGGCACAATGAAATTTGATTCTAGTATTTAAATAACATGAAACGTGTGGAGTCAGAAACATCTAATTAATGATGCACTGTGTAAAGAGTTGGCTTTCTTAATTCTTTTTTATTCTGTTGTAATCATAGCATTACTTGGGCAAAATACAATTCCATTGTTGACATTTTTTAAGCTTAAGATGGCAGCAAACCCACTAATTTGGTCGAGTGTGTCGTTGCTCTTTAATGTCCATATTACATATAGTTGTTGCACAAGTAAATACTCCACAGGAATATGGATAATAGGCCATATTCCTGTGCTCATCGTTATTGAGGAATCTAGGTCAAAAGTCAAATATATAAACCACTACCACCTTTGGGCAAAGTGATAATACAGAAAATTATAATCCTTTTTTTTGTTTGTTGAGATATTATTATATTCTGCGATCGATTTAATTAAGTTTGTCCCGGTTTTGCGGTTATGGGTTGCTGTTATGTATATGTTCCTATACATGTGACACGCCTTCTCCCTTTGTGAAGGTGAGTATTTCCTGCTTTTTGCCTGATATACTAACTTGGGAGGTATTCTTTCCAGATGAAGGGGGTTGTGTCAAAGCTGAATGGAATTTAATGCCTTTCTCAGTCTGGTGTCGTCTTCGCCCATATAGTATGCACATTTTACCACACACACACACACACACACACACACACACACACACACAAACACAAACACACACAGGTGCACACACACACACACACACACACCCATGAGCACACACACACATACATAGCCAGAAGCTATGTTTCTCCTGCTCTCTGCATGGAGTTCAGGTGTGCAGTTACATGCTGAGGTGCTCAGAGTCTGTATATCGTGGAACTTACATTGACACAGCAGGGGCAGGTAGGAAACACTTTCTTGAGAAACACACTTAGTTTTGAAAGGATATTTTGTGTTGTTTTGCATAAAACATTTTGGTGTGCATGGAGCAAAAGGTTACAGATCAGTTACAGAGTTGGTTCAGACTTGAGAATAGTCTGGTTAAAGCTAAATCCTCGTTTTGACGAGGATTTAGCTTTGGGATCGCTTAAATTCAACATTTAATTCAGCTTCCCAATTTGATGCAAATGTGTTGAATTGTATGTGTGAGAACGAACGTGTGCCCACACTCAAGTTAAATGTTCTCGGTAATTTATCCTGAACATGCGGTTTTATACATTCATGTTTTTTTTAAACGTATGCTTTCATGTAAGGCTGTAAAACAGTCCAGACCCCGCAAGTTAATCCCAACTGTGTTTTGTAAATTCTGTACAACCTCATTATAGTGTGTGTTTGGGAGTCTTAGAAATGCAAATCGACAGAGGAGCGCAGTGCTTTCTGTTTACGTGGATAAATCCTAGCTGTCATGTTTGTGTAACCGAGGGAGACGGGTTACAATCAACCCAGGGGCCCTTCAATTTCAGATGTACGGATATGTGAGGGAAATTCTTGAGCGCAAATGCAAATTCTTTCTAAGTGTAGCCCTCGAAGAACTGTACTCGTTCCACACCCCCAGCTGTAAGGGCTCTAATTAGACCTAAACCTTTCATTTCATCCAAGAGGTGCATTTATCGTATACAAGATCTGGATGAAAGGTTTATCTGCATAAAGTGAGAGAGAGCGAGAGAGAGAGGGAGTTAATGTGCAATCAGGGCCCCTTGTGTCTGTGCTGGGACTGATGGCGTTTGTAAATACCACCTGGTAGACGTTAAATGAAACACCTTACTTGCTAATGCACGTGATTTGTATATCTTGTATGGAGTCAATGTATAGTTTTTGCCAGTTGATGCTGCTTGTAGGAGCAGACATTGTTGGCCCTGTCTATGTGTAATCCATTGCAAATCAACTTGAAGAATACAAATATTCGAAGTCGAATCTAAATATGTGGTTAGCTTATGGTGATTGGAGAGTTGGGACACATTTGTCATCAGTTGAAACCATCATTATGAAATGCTTTATTTTGAACAAAATAAACAGTTCATGACCTGCTTTAAACCCTGCTTTGGTATTAAACGCTTGGCTGGTATTCATCTATGGTCATGGTTGTACAACGCGTTTTCAGCTACTACTGTGTTTAGGTGATAGCGCATGGCTAATGGAAAGGTGTGTTATTGACACAGCAGTGAGTTCAAAAAGTTGTCTTCACAGGATAGCATTCCATGTCCTTCTGTTAATCTGTGTGCAATGAGAGCTGGGGCCCAGGTATTAACATTAATGTCAGCCTACGCCTACAGGGACAAGATGTCCTACGAGCCCTCCTCTAAAATGCAAATAATAATAATAATTCTATATATATAATACAATATATAATATATATATATATGTACAGTATATTCATAAAAATAAGTGTATATATATATATATATATATAGGTATATATACTGTGTGTGTGTATATATATATATATATATATATATAGGCTATATATAAGTACACATTTTATTTATACAGTTTTTTTTATGTATCGCAAAAAATATAGCATATAGCAACGTATGTTAATTAAATGGCTATTTAGAAACAAATGCCCCAATTTAAAGGGTGGCTGTATATCATTTTTTATTTATTATAGTCTTTAACCTTATGTTGGTTAGATTGGTCTACTTTCTATTGGACATGGTCTTTATTAAAGTGTCCAGGGTATCAGTGTCGGGGTGTTGCTGAAGGCTTTAACATATCTGGTTTGGAGAAAGCTGGCAACTGTTTCCCTTTCTCCCAGACCTGTGGCTTTGTGACGCTGCCAGGGGAAATCTGCCCACATTCTTGGTACACTTAGATTCATGTCTGTACTCATTATTTCAACCATGCGTATAGGATTTGAAATTGAAACTAAAGAGATGAAATGGTTTGCTCATTTCTGTATTTAGCCGTATGACAGATTCCTAAGTAAAGTAGAGTGAGAAGGCCGGGCGGGTCTGACCATAAGATAATGACTCATACGTTCTAATGCTAAAATCCTGCTGCAAGTACTAATCATTCCTCTGCTGTCTGTGAACTTGTCCTTTTAAGTGTTCATCGCTCTGTTCGCTGGTCTAAACGTCTCTCTCCACTCCTCTGCCTACCTACTCAACAGCTCCAACCCTCCAGCCCCAGAAGATGGTCTCTATCCTGCTGCTCTTGTGTAAGTTCAGCTGGGCAGGGCATGGTGGATGGTTTCAGGCACACCGCCAGGATCCTACCAAGGAACATCCTGCCAAGGAAGGAACAACAGTGCTCCCCGGGCCAGGGTTTGGCCCCGACACGGCTTAGGGCTTAGACGTTTGAGTTCCTAGCAGGAGCCTGTCACTCTCTGCCATCCTAGTGCGAGAATCCTATTGCTGTGCAGACGTGTGATCACTTGCTGAACACCAGGGCAGAATATTTCCACTTGTTGCTGCTTGCTTTATTCCCTCCCAATAACCCCATCATCTATTCATTATGCATTTCTTTCAGTTTTTTGGTTTAATGTATAATTGTTATTATGAGCATATTTTTATTTTATATACTTAATATGCACGGTTTTAGCAATGTCTCCTGTGGCAACTTGTTGGAGATGAAAATGAAGCAAATCAAAAGTTCAAAGGAACTTTTTCAGGCTGTGATTATAGCTTCATAAGTTGCGAATTGCGAGGTATTCTATTTTTTCACATGAAATCTGATCTGACATATTTCTGTTCAGCCTTTGCAAGCTTGGCCAGCATGGCAATGTTCAGCTTGATGAAGTTAAGTAATGAAACACGGAAGAGGTATTCCTTGAGCAGCCATGATATAACAATACTATAGCAGGAATGGTATTGGAATCGGCCCTTCCTCTTTCAGGGATAACATAATAGTACAGTGAGCAAGCTGCCTCAAACTGTCGACAACTGTCAAAATCTTTGAATGCCAAGAAAAAGAAAAGAGGATGTTGTACTGTGATTGATGATCAGAGAACTCAACACTGGACAGGCTGACGTATCCTCTCCTCGTGTAGCACATTACCCATGCTGCCAGAGAAACATTCCTGGTTGATATCCTCGGCGGTTCATTAATGTGGAGAAAGTGTGTAAGCAAAAATAAGTAACCTTAGTCTTAGGTTACTTATGTCTAAGTCTATGGTTTCTAAGGCGTGACGCTGTCACCGTGGCGATTCCAATTCTCATCCACTCCATGGATGTATTCGATCCGCTCTTGCGTTTAGCTTACTTTTAGCTGTGTTGTGTTTCATTATTTGGTCTGTGTGTATACTTTGTATTACAAAAACGAGTCTAGCTGTAATTCTAAGCCTTAAAAGAATGAAATGAATTGACTCGGGGTGCCAACCTGCACGTTGCTAGGTAACGTATTCCTTTGACAGCCACCCAGGAATGAATATAATGACAACTAATGAAAGGGAGACAGGTGTTGTTAGTGGCTTGGGATAGTGTAGTAGACTCCCAGCAAAAAGGTACTGGGGTCAAGAATAATGATGGACAGCTGAGATCAATGAGCTTTGGGTTCCAATCCTCTTCCCAGCCGTTCTTCTGTTGTCTCATGTCTCCAGTGCTGGTCCCTGGTGCAGTGCTCCAGGAGGAGTGCCACGGGAGCTCCTGTAACCCCCAGCTCGGTGACCTGATGGTGGGTCGGGCAGCTCAGCTCTCAGCCTCCTCTACCTGTGGCCTGGATGGACCCCAAAACTACTGCATCATCGGATACCTGGAGGTTAGCAAGAAGTCGGAGCTCGGAGAACCTCAACCGTGACCTTTGACCTTGAAGTGCAGTCGATGAATTTATCCTGGTTCTCTGTTGAATGGATGCTGATACTTTTTCGTGTCGTGATCACATGCTTTCTAAATCACATTTACAAAAATGTGGATTTGTACTACACAAGAATATTGGTACGGTATTTTACGTGGAGTCATATTTGAAAAAAAAGATCTTGTGCTTTGAAATGTACTAAAAAGTAATTTTGAGCTAGAATAACCACACAGCCCCAAGGCTGCTGCTATCAGTGCTGCCCTCAGAACAGTTCCAAAAGCACACTCTCTGTTTTTGCTATGCAGAGTTTTTATTGCAGGCTCCTGTTGTAACCTTAAATGTAACCACACATTTAATTGAGAAAAAGAGGCGTCAGTGAGTGAGCCGGTGTATATTGTAGAGGGACCTAATGGTGCTAGTGAACACCGGGCAGGTAGAGGCTCCTGCCACCGCTGACTGACACGGTGCTTGCTCGCCCTGAAGACGGGTCTCTCTCTCTCTCTAGACATGTCTTGATCCGCCACATTTAAAGGTCATTATCTTGCCTCCGCTCTGGGCCAATCATTTCATGTTTTCCCTTCTGCATTCCCTTCTGCTTTCGCACCGCTCTCCCTTATCTACGCCTT
The DNA here is from genome assembly GCA_900323305.1 of Trachyrincus murrayi. Taxonomy (NCBI): domain Eukaryota; kingdom Metazoa; phylum Chordata; class Actinopteri; order Gadiformes; family Macrouridae; genus Trachyrincus; species Trachyrincus murrayi. Next base: position 38,677 of record OOFB01026642.1, read on the forward strand.
GTCTATTTCCCTCCCTCTGTCTGTCTGTCTGTCTTTATCTTGCAGCTGCCACCCCCATTTTCCTTTCTCTTTATCCTCCAATTCTCTGGAATGGGAGGATAAAGATGTAGCAAAATAAAAATGTTGCAACATGTCTGCCTTTGCATCCGTCGTGAAATCATGTCTTCTTTATTTTTGTCTTGGTTTTGTCAGCATCAAATCAGTAATTGTTCTCACAGCTTTTGCAACAAATGTAAACCGACAACTAAATGTGAATGATGTGGTTCTGTAAGGATCACTTTCCTGCTGAGCCTGGTGTGCATGATGTGGGCCTTGCACAATGTGTTTTTCTGCTGTGGTTTTCACCAGGAGGAACAGAAGTGCTTCACCTGTGACTCCAGGCAGCCGTACGACCGCTACGGTAACCCCAGCAGCCACCTCATCGAGAACGTCATCACCATCTTCCACCCCGAGCGCAGGATGAGGTGGTGGCAGTCTGAGACCGGTGGGTGACAGATTCATTTATGCTACATGTCTTGTAATCTGACAGTGTTCAGAGCCAGCACCATTTTTCAGTTTAGCTATGATCTCTACTTGTGTCTCTATGTGTAATGTGTGTGTGTGTGTGTATCTGTGTGTATTCTGTCAGTGTGTAATCTGTATGTGTGCCTATGTGTAATCTTTCAGTGTGTGCAAAGGCACACAGGTTAAACCAGCCATCACCACACACACTGAGGAGGAGAGCTGGCACACACAGCGTTTACCGCCTGCTCGGCCTGTAACACCTTGCCAACTCTCTAATAAACCGGTTTCAACAACATATACATGTGTCCTGGTGTTGGAGGAGCCCAGAAAAGCCACTACTACACACTACAGTGTAATATTTCAGTGTGTCTATGTGTCATCTGTAATGTGTCATTTGTATGTGTGTGTGCAATTTTTCAGTGTGTGTAATATTCCAGTGTGTCTGTGTGTAATCCGCAGGTGCTCATCAAGTCAGCATTCAGCTGAACCTAGAGACCCTGTTCCAGTTCAGCCACCTGGTCCTCACATTCAAGGTAACGGGAGAAAGAGCACATTGGGGGCTTCGGCTTCGTCTCTAGCTCCTGCAGCGCGTCCCCTGCGTGTCTCATCGAGGTGGCCGTGTCGCCCTGCAGAGTTTCCGCCCGGCGGCCATGTTGGTGGAGCGCTCCAAGGACTTTGGCCGGACGTGGAAGGTGTTCCGCTACTACGCAGAGGACTGTGCCGCCCACTTCCCCTGGGTCTCGGCAGAAGCGTCCAGCAGCGTGGACGATGTGGTCTGTGACAGCAGATACTCTGGCTCGCAACCGTCCACTGACGGAGAGGTACTCGATGTGCGACTGTAGGGCTTGTACATCACAATGCATCATGGGAGTTTTTATTGGCGATACTCCGCCATATTGGGAGGACTCAAGAGAGCCGTAGTACTGTAAAATCCTTAAATCAACGTAAATATACCGTAACCCAGGCTAAGGAAGACTTTGTTTTGCCACGTCTCGCATGAGAAACGCGACAATGTCTTCCCGTAATGACAAATAATTTCACGATTAATTACTAAACAGCAACCAAAAAAAACATTACTACCAGCACAATAACTAACAATCCAATGCTCCTATGCTCCCAAAATGGAGGCGGTCATTGCGATGTCACGATGTACAAGCCCCATTACAGGGACCTAAAAAACATGCAGAATTGATCTTCAATCTTGTTTTTGTCATTGCAGGTGGTGTTAAAAGCTCTGGATCCTATCTTTGATATTGAAAACCCGTACGCACCCAAAATTCAAGGTTTGCGTACTTTTAATCCTTGCTGGGCAGATTGAACTGGGGACATTTCTTTTCTCACATTATGTTTTAACGTGTATATTTTACGTTTAGAGCGAATCTACAACAAGGATGGCAGACCTTGTTAAGACCACAACTCCAAAATAACCAAAATACACATAACATCAGGAACCATTTCCCAAATGTTTTTTTCATCACCAACTACATATCCCAGAGCTGATCACCTTGACGAACATCCGGGTTAACTTCACCCGCCTGTTCACGCTGGGCGACACCCTGCTGGGGCGCAGACGGAGGAACCCCCAGGACAAGTACTACTACGCCCTGTACGACATGGTGGTGCGGGGCAGCTGCTTCTGCAACGGCCACGCCAGCATGTGCATGCCTGTCGACGCTAGCAGAGGAGACGTCTTCAATGAGCCGGGCATGGTAGGGCTGTTCTAACCTGTTAGCTACTGGAGTTAGCTAGTTAGCTACTGGGGTATGCATTTCATTTAGATTACATATGACATTAGATTCAAATTAGATCAGATTTGATTCAGATTAGATTCAGATTAGATTCAGATTTCATTTGTGCTGCGCAGTACCTTCGGAGATTTGACCTTAGTTTGCTTTGATGAATGAACACACAGGTGCACGGACGGTGTGTGTGTCAACACAACACGGCGGGGGACAACTGTGAGAGATGTCAAAACCTTTACAACGACGCTCCCTGGCAGCCAGGCGGTGACGATGAACCCAGCGCCTGCAGGAGTAAGAATTGTATCGCAGACGCAAATCCTTCCTGGAAGGAGTCAAAACTGTTCCTGTAAATCAGGAATTTATGAACTGAGAATCGCGATGAGCACTGCAATACTAACGGCGCCCTTGTCGGCCTGTCCTCCCAGGATGCAACTGCCACGGCCACTCTGAGCTGTGCCACTTTGACGCAGCCCGCTACGAGGCCACGGGACGGGTGAGCGGAGGGGTGTGCGTGGACTGTCGGAATGAGCGGGTGGGCCCCCGGTGTGAACAGTGCCGGCCCTACCACTACCGGGACCCGTACAAATCCCTGGAGGACCCGCGAGGGTGCATCCGTATGTCTGCATGCCTTCACACGCCAACACTTTGTCTCCATGACTACTGCATCCTCTATGTCAGAAAGTCCTGAGTCGCTATATATATATATATATATATATATATATATTTGCAGTGGCCTGTGATGATTTATAGAAAAAAAGTATAGAAAAAAAGTACAAAAAAAATCATACATCATAAATGATATCAAAGTAAATCACATTTTACATTTAATTCAAACACTATTCCCTTCATTCCAAATGCAATTCGCTACTCTTTCAATGATACGTGTTAAGCATTTTCAACTTTCAACAGTATAAAATGACTCCTCTCTCCCCTCTCCCCAGCCTGTGACTGTGACCCAGTGGGGTCCCAGAACGGGGGTCTGTGTGACTCTGCGACGGGACACTGCATCTGCAAGGAGAACGTGGAGGGCCAGCGCTGCGACCGCTGCAAGTACGGCTACTACGGCCTGCGACAGGAAGACCCCGCCGGCTGCCAGAGTAGGCCCTGCATGAAGCTCCTGCCACTTTACTACAGTCACGTGACCACGGTCATGTGACCGCAGTCATGTTAACACCTTTGACACCACCTTCTCCACATACCATTCCAGCATTTTGAGTTCATAAATAAAATGTATTATTATTATTATTATTTTAATTATTATTATAATAACAAAGTGCCTTTCGGGTCAGGTGTGTTTTGATTTGAGAGTTTAATTATTGATATCATATATCTGTCTTATAAGCCCATTTTGGCTGGGAATCTATCAGATGAAAGACGATAAATAAAAAACAAACTATCAGTATAAATATTGATATATGAATGAATATAATGACATTGTCATAGGGCTTCCCAGGTCCACATTCAACAACACCCCTAAGTCAACCCTATTTTACAATGGGCCAGGAGAAAACTCCCCAACCTGCCGAAACCCAGTGAGGAAAAGGAAGGAACTTCGGGACAGATAAACACATCATGGTGACCTGACTGTAGTGTCTAGTGTGTTGGTTTAGCTCTCTCTCTCTCTCTCTCTGTGTGTGTGTGTGTGTGTGTGTGTGTGTGTGTGTGTGTGTTCCACAGTGTGTCTGTGTAACTCGCAGGGCAGTATGCCCTCGGCCCACCAGTGCGACCAGGTGACAGGACGGTGTATGTGTGAACCCCTGGCTACCGGACCCTACTGCAACGAGTGCCTGGTGAGGGACATCTGCAGATACAGTCGTGCTATAATAAGAAGAATGATTATTAAATCAAGGCCATGAGTTGAATGGAATGCAAAATGCATGAATCAACATTTACATTGAATCTGAGTGAAAGTATAAAAAAAAAAAAAAAACATCCAACATCTTTAAGTAACAAAGTGTGTGTGTCTGTGTGTCTGTCTGTGTGTGTCTTTCTGTATGTCTGTCTGTCTGTCTGTCTGTCTGTGTCTGTGTGTCTGTCTGTGTGTCTGTGTGACCCTACAGCCAGGTTACTGGGGTCTGGGGAACACTGTACACCGGTGTTCCCCGTGTGACTGTGACTCTGGAGGAGCAGTGAGCACCGGGTGAGATGTGTTGTCTGTTCAGCTATAGAGAATGCCTTGGGGGGGCCGTTCCATACTACTAACTGTGTTGTGTGTGTGTGTGTGTGTGTGCGTGTGTGTGTGTGTGTGCGCGTGCATGCGTGCTCTTTACTGTTTTAAAATGTCGACATTGGCGACCCATTTCAGATGGTGAAGTAATAAGCTACGAGCTACTGTTAAAAAACATGTTATAACGTGTGGTTTTGGTACGTGTTCAGGAACGTCATCCAAATCAACGCTAGATATTCCCTTTTAACCATGAAAAGAAATGCTGACTTTTGTTTTTTTGCAATACAGCCTATAGCCATTTTCGGGAAAAAACGTCTCTATGGGGAAAATCAATGCGTTTCCCCCTGAGAGTTTGAACGCACCCAGCAGGGGAAGCTGTTTTACCGTCCCTCCCTATAACTGTGATGTTTGTTGCACAGATGCTCTGCTGAAGATGGAAAGTGTGACTGTTTGCCCAACATGGCGGGGAGGAGGTGCAGTGACCCCGCCCATGGATACTTCCTGCCCCCGTTAGACTACTACCTCTATGAGGCTGAGTTTGCTGGCCCATTAGAAAGCACAATTTCTTCTGCTTTGGTGGGTAACATTCATGACTGTTGAAGAGGAATGACTCCGTAGCGCCTTCATTGAGACGATTCGTTGATATACAAGACTTGCATTCTGCAGGACACCGATGCTATGATTTTCCTTGGCAATAATAATTCACATGTATTAAATACTGTTGTGTCTCACACCGTACACCAAATTACTTCACGCACATCGCCAGTGAATTCGTTTATTAGATTCGATTTTAATTGAAAATTTTATTTTTATAGTATATGTATTTATTATTTTATAGTCTAAGGCCGGTTAAATAGCAAGTATACCTCCGGCCTAAGATGACCTATAATGACTCGTATTCGTTGGAATGCGGTCTCTTCCCAGGTTAACCCTGTGGTCCTGCCCAAGTGTGAAAAGTATTTCCGGGAGCAGGGCTACGACTTCAAGTTCAGCAACGGCCGCCTGGTTCTGGTGCGTAAGACGAGGAGACAGGCACGTAGGAGGAGACAAGGAGAGGTAGGAGTCCCAGGTCTTCAGCATAATTACGTACAGACAGTGTCATCACCCGCGTCGTGATGGACGTGTGTCTTCACAGATAAACGCACAATACGACTACTAGTTAACTTTAACTTTTAACTTATTAAACCATGATTTCACTCAGCAGAGGGCCATTTCGTTAGACCCGGGGAATCCCCTGCAGATTATACCCCGTCAGAGGACAGCCGACAGGCACATCACCTGGACAGGCCCGGGATTCGTCAGGGTCCTGGACGGGGCGGGGCTGAGGTTCACCGTTGACAACGCGCCCAGCTCCCTCGACTACCAGCTGGTTGTCCGCTACGAGTCGGAGGTACAGAATCAACCAGACATGGAGGATAACCCGCGGCCGGTCCCTTTAGACTCAGCGTTCCCTAATCTGTCTCCATCTTCCTAAAAAAAACACACACCGCTGTCTTGTATATTAACCGCACAACACCATTGAATACGAGGTTCCGTTTGGTTTGCAGATACTTTTGGTCATTTCTGTTCAGTGAATTAGATTTAGTTTGATATGTATGCAAATGTTCCTCTGCAGTCCCCAGAGGATTGGCTGGCCTCGATAAGCATCGTTCCCTTGTCACCTGGGGACAGCGGCTGCACCAGTGACCCAACAGGGACGAATACTCTCCGGCTTCCTGGGAACTCCAGGTGAGAGGCTCATGCCCAATCAGGAAGGTACTCACACAAACATCAGTGCAGGCCAGCAGAATGTTAGTAGAGTCTGTGTTTGGTATTGGTGACAGACGTATGAGCTCCTGTCTGAATTGAAAGTTGGGTTTGTTTGGATGTTACTGGATGCTTCCCCGTGCTTTCATGTCAAGTCAAGTCAAGTCAGTGTTATGTGTATAGCCCCACAGTTACAGCCTCAGAGGGCTTTACAGGCCATATTTTATGACACCCCTCCTTAACCCTAGCCCCCCCCAAAGGGCAAGGTAAAAATTCCTTTAGTTATCAAGGACGAAACCTTGAGAAGGAATGCAGACCCAACATTGTGTGTGAATCTCCGTATCTGGTGCTTAGAATGAAAGAAAGCTAAACTAATCTAAGCTAATCTAAACCAAGTGAAATATAAGACAAGCAACACACTATTCATATTGTCTTTAGTACCCTGCCTCTCTGACCTGCAATACAAAATGAAAGAATGATGGATGCCAATATTTTCCTTATTTTCCAGGAGTGCCATTTTGGATCAGCCAGTGTGCCTGAATGCAGGGGGGCGTTACTTTGTGGACATCTCCTTCAGGAAAGAGCAGAACTCAAATCCCCAGTTCAGCTCATACATCCTTATTGACTCCGTAAGAATTCATGCAGAAAATGCTAAAGTTGACATCAATAAACAATGAATTACATTAGAGGCATTGGATGATTGGTGCGCGGATAATACATCTTATTGTGAATAGAAAAAAACAGCTGAGAAGTGATCGTTAGTCAACACTGTATAAAAATGACTATAGAACAACGTAACAATAACATCCGATTTTCCCCAGATGGGTTTAATCCCCAGAATCGAGTCGGTCCAGGACTTGTGTTCCCAACGCGATCTGGACTCGTACCGGCGCTTCCGCTGTATCGGACTGGCGGCAGAAGCGGGCCAACAGGAGCCGTGGCCGGAGGTGTGCGAGGACCTCGTCAAGAGCATGTCCGCCCGCATCAACGGAGCCGTGGGTAAGCACGACGAGCAAGAGAACAGGACACAACCCAGCCAAGAGGCAGCTCTTCCATTTAGTTATCGCACTACCTTTCAGTGCCACGGCCATTTTATTCTAATTGATCCACAAATGTTGCAGTGCCTTGCTTTAAGGAAATAGAACCCCAGCTTGAACTGCGCATACATAACTTCATACTGCCAACCCTCACAGTTACAGGAGAATCAAACCCCCTGACCCCGCCAGGTGACCGGGTAACCATATCAGCCCAATCACAGGTTTTGCATGCAATAGCATATGTTTAACCTATAGAGGGAGTCATTGACAATGCAAACCAGTGGTGTTGAGGTTTGGTTCTCCTTTAATGATATGCTGGATCAATACAGCGACACATAATAGTAATATAGCATATAATATAACAGTAACTGTGACCCTAGGTGTCCAATGGCACCCAGCACTGTGTGTGTGTGCTGTGTTGAATCCCGTCGCCTCTGTCCTCTCCACTCTGAAGTCCTGTGTTCCCAGCCTGCAGGTGTAACATCCACGGGTCTCTGGGCCCATCCTGCAGTAAGCTGGGCGGCCTGTGTGAGTGCAAGCCCAACGTGATTGGTCGATGCTGTGAGACCTGCGCCCCTCTGACCTTCGGTTTTGGACCAGGCGGTTGTGAACGTATGTTACTAGTTATCATTCTAGTTCTTCACTGAAGTGCTGCTGCCATATCTCGCCATCAGTTGCATACAGTTCATATTGCGTATGCCACATTGGCCTACTCTGTGCTGATGGAAACTAGCTAGGCTACCTAAAGCCTATCTGGTTTTGCTGAAAGTTAGTTTTGAGGTAATATGAGTATAGTTTAAGTGATCTTGTTGGGTTAGGTTAGGTTTGTTTAGGATTATTTAGACATCCCAGTTCTGCTGTTGTTTGTAGGGATGTAATGCAGATTCGTAATCCCTGTCAAGGGGATTCAGTCAGTGGTTCCTTGTTTGGTTTCGCCGTCTCATTCAGCCTGTGCCTGCGACCCACGCGGCTCGCTGTCGGAGCTGTGCGACCAGGTGAGGGGTCGGTGCCGGTGTCGGCGCGAGGTGGCCGGGCGGACCTGCGACCGCTGCCAGCCGGGGTACTGGGGCTTCCCGCTGTGTCGGCCGTGCGAGTGCAGCGGCCTGGCGGAGCTGTGTGACCCAGACACCGGCACCTGTCTGCACTGCCGGGAGCATTCCACCGGAGACTCCTGCGAGAGGTCAGCGCCCCCGTGCCATGTTAAAGTGACTTGTAATTATGTGACCAGGGTTATCGAGGTGTGCATTAAGCATCAGAAAATGATGTTCCGCCAAATCCATTGCAGTCTCAACGTATTCAGATCCTATGGTCAGTCACTGTTGTCCGTCACGTGACGCTGATGCTGATCAAAGCCTTTCACTGGCATCCAGGTGTGTGGAGGGTTACCACGGCGACCCGGTCTCCAGGGAGCCGTGTGAGCCCTGCTTGTGTCCAGACACGCAGGGCAGCGGAAGATTCTTCGCATCCTTCTGCACCCGAGAGCCCGAGTCCCGCGGCCTGACCTGCAACTGTCTACAGGGACACACAGGTGTGTGTGTGTGTGTGTGTGCGTGTCTGTGTGTGTGTGTGTGTGTGTGTGTGAGTGAGTGTGAGAGAGATAAATGGCATGGGTAGTCCTTGTAGCTAAAGAAGTGTCTTGAAATGTGCTAAAAGGCTGCATCTGATCCCTAGTCCAGGCAGACAGCTGTTCTATCGGAGGGAGTTTCCCGTAGACGCCATACTCCAGTCGCCGTTGCTTCTCCGATCGTAATTGTTTGTTTGTGTTTGTGTGTGTGTGTGTGTGTGTGTGTGTGTGTGTCGCCCCGCAAGGTCCGCACTGTGCCGGCTGTTCGGCCGGTTTCTACGGCGACCTGGCGGTCCCCGGGGCCCGTTGCGAACAGTGTCCGTGCAACAACAACATCGACCCCGAGGACAGCGGCGCGTGCGACAGGGTGACCGGAGAGTGCCTGCGCTGCTTACATCACACGCAGGGCGCGCACTGCCAGCAGTGCAGGCCTGGTTACTATGGCGACGCCCTGGCGCACAGCTGCAAAGGTAAACAATGAATTACCGCTGCCTCTGGTCAGTCACCGGCCACAGGTCCTTGGCCTGAGCGAGGCACTTGACCCCCTGAAGCTGCACGACTGGCTTGTGTTGGCCAAGCCGGTGGAGCAAACTGTCCTCGAAGTGAATTATATGAATGTTACTAACGTACGGTGTGGTGTATTTTATTTTTATTTTTTTTATTGTCATTTTTTTATTCAAACAGTCCATGGTATCACTGTGCGGTTATATACATACATGTGTCTGCGATGCAAATGAACGACAAAAAATAGCCTTCTATTGTTAATTGTAATATTATTGCCTGAGTTCTGTCAACGCGCTCTGTAAACAAAAACAACAACAAAATCGACCCCTGCTGTACATAAAAATATGTGTTTATGCTACGAAGATGCCTCTGTGAAGAGGGTCTAATAACCACGGACCGTGGTGGGTCTCTTCTGGTCCCCAGAGTGTTCGTGTGATCGGAGGGGGACGGAGGTGACCCTGTGCCCCCTGGGGAGCCCCTGCTTCTGCCAGCCACAGAGCGGCCAGTGCCCCTGCCGACCGGGCGCCACGGGCGCTCTCTGCGACGAGTGCGCCGACGGCTACTGGAACATCGGGGGGGTCTCCGGGTGTCAGCCATGCAAATGCGACCCGGCCAACTCCCTCGACAACGTCTGCCACAAGGTATGGAAACTGAGCCATGCTGTTCTGTGTTTTCACAAGCAGAGGTAGACTAGTGGTCCGGGTGCAGGACGTTGAAAGTCCACTCCGGTGTTTTCAGGCAACCGAAAACACGGAGATTAGGATTTTCTCTACCGCAGTTCATGATATTAGACCATGTATTTCTGTTCAAAATCAATATTTGCAGATCACGTTATTTTGGGGTGAAACAATAGATTTAGGTTAACTTTGAATCAGTCAATACAATGTACGTACCTTTGACACCTCAGCACTAGCCTCATTAGCACAAACATGAACAACCATGTGTTGTTGTAGACTGTTGACTCGGCATTCTGGGTATTTACTGGATGACCTCTACCTGCTGTGCCCAGGTGACAGGACAGTGTGTGTGTCGGCCAGAGTTCGGAGGAAGGCAGTGTGATGAATGTGGCGAAAACCACTTTGGGAATCCAGACCTCCAGTGTTTATGTATGTTCGCACGCACGCACACCATCCCATGAATCTACAGACGCGCTCCCTAATTTGAATACTTGAATACCGTTTTACGCTCCTTCTTTCCTCAAGAAAGAAAGACTTTAAAGACTTTATTTGTCACATGCTCATATGTGTAATGCTGGTGTGGCGGACTCCACAGACTATATTAAAAGCTAATAATCATAAAATATAAGGGGGGGGGGGACACACTGTTAAAAATATAGCATGTATTTGATCCCCTCAGCGTGTGACTGTAACCTGGAGGGTGCCGAGCGGCCTGCATGCGACCCGGAAACCGGGGAGTGCCTGTGCCGGGTCGGGGTGACGGGCATCTTCTGCGACGAGTGCGCCCCGGACTTCGACTCGGCCTTCCCCGTCTGCGCCCCCTGCCACGCGTGCGCCTCCCTCTTGCGCCTCAACGTCACCGATGTGCAGCGGGCCTTGCAGAGGATGAAAACCCTCATCCCTCGCCGTGGCGACCAGCCCAGCTACATGCCGGAGACACAACAGATGTTGAAGATGGAGTCCGACTTGGACCAGCTGGTCAACCTGACGGGGCTGTCCCCCCCAGTGTTAGGGGATGTGGAGATGCTTTATCTCAATGTCAGGTAACAAAGTAGGGTTTTATTTTTTGACATCAGATTTCTCTAGAAATCTCTTATCTCAATACTCTCTTGAACATCTGAGGGACTTGAAATGGTCTGTAGCAGGGAATGAAAGTATTCTGCAACTGCTTGTTGAAACGCTACGTCATAAAAAAACAGTATAAACTATTTCAGTTTCTGTTCTTTTCATAACCCATGAATATAATGTTTCTTTAAATGACGTTTTATTTCCTCTCCTA
>OOFB01026653.1:0-11134 GCA_900323305.1 Trachyrincus murrayi
TAGGTCGTTACAATATGAATAATAATGCTGAAGGATAATGTTATAATATCAGTTCCTAGGTCGCTACAATATGATAATGCTGAAGGATAATGGTATCAGTTCCTAGGTCGCTACAATATGAATAATAATGCTGAAGGATAATGGTATAATATCAGTTCCTTGGTCGTTACAATATGAATAATAATGCTGAAGGATAATGTTATAATATCAGTTCCTAGGTTGCTACAATATGAATAATAATGCTGAAGGATAATGGTATAATATCAGTTCCTAGGTCGCTACAATATGAATAATAATGCGGAAGGAATAATATCAGTTCCTAGGTCGCTACAATATGAATAATAATGCTGAAGGATAATGGTATAATATCAGTTCCTAGGTCGTTACAATATGAATAATAATGCTGAAGGATAATGGTATAATATCAGTTCCTAGGTCGTTACAATATGAATAATAATGCTGAAAGATAATGTTATATCAGTTCCTAGGTCGCTACAATATGAATAATAATGCTGAAGGATGATGTTATATCAGTTCCTAGGTCGCTACAATATGAATAATAATGCTGAAGGATAATGGTATGAGTTCCTAGGTCGCTACAATATGAATAATAATGCTGAAGGATAATGGTATAATATCAGTTCCTAGGTCGTTACAATATGAATAATAATGCTGAAGGATAATGGTATGAGTTCCTAGGTTGTTACAATATGAATCATAATGCTGAAGGATAATGGTATAATATCAGTTCCTAGGTCGCTACAATATGAATAATAATGCTGAAGGATAATGGTATAATATCAGTTCCTAGGTCGTTACAATATGAATAATAATGCTGAAAGATAATGTTATATCAGTTCCTAGGTCGCTACAATATGAATAATAATGCTGAAGGATAATGGTATGAGTTCCTAGGTCGCTACAATATGAATAATAATGCTGAAGGATAATGGTATAATATCAGTTCCTAGGTCGCTACAATATGAATAATAATGCTGAAGGATAATGTTATATCAGTTCCTAGGTCGTTACAATATGAATAATAATGCTGAAGGATAATGTTATATCAGTTCCTAGGTCGTTACAATATGAATAATAATGCTGAAGGATAATTGTATAATATTAGTTCAAAGGAAAACATTAGTGGTTTGGTGTGGATGAAAGGGTACTGATGGGGCTGTGGGGGTACAGGAGACAAAGGTTGGGAAACAGACTATCAATGTGTTTTTCCCTATAAATTGTATAGCAATACGACAGATGGAACTTTTCCCCTCTATAGTCACAAGAGTAAACAAGATAAGTATTATCATTTAAGTCGAATGCACAGCCTTGTATGCACATGATAAACCAATGCAGTATTTACCATGTTGCGCTTCAGATATAATGGTGATTTAATGTGGCAGAAACTTTGCATTGCATTTCAGTCGACCCTTAGCTGACGGATGCATGGCTGCAAGACGGATGCATGGCTGGATGCATGGCTGCAAGACGGATGCATGGCTGCAAGACGGATGCATAGCTAAATAACTTCCTACCCTTTCCCTTCAGACCAGAGTGACACAGTACCAGCAGGAGAGAAGGGAACCAATGCTTCCAGCGGAGAGGCGATGGACACTGAGCAACCGCCAATCAAAGACAAGATCTCAGCCACCAAACCAGTCTTGAAAATGTCGTTTTCAGAGTACCGCAAAATCTCCAACCTCATAGTTCTCCACATGCACAAGATGGAGGACAGTGAGTTAAACAACATTAAGACATTTTTTTTTTTTCAGAAAACAATTTATCCCAATAATGATGGGGATCTTGTACAATATCTGAATAAGAAGTCAACATGTTGCACAATCCAACTGGTGTTTCAATATACTGATGAGTAAACCCAAGTACGACTAGATGTAATAACTGTTGAGGGTAGGCTGGCATTCTGAATCTATGGAAAACCCCAGCATATATGAATATCATCAACTGCCAGTGCCAGACACAGTTGAATAGTGGACTTCAGAGGGTGGACATGGGGGCAGATGAGATGTGGGTGGGTATTTGAACTTGATGCAGGCTGACTACATATTTGGACTATCCATACGATGGAGACAACAATGTTCCATTAGACCACTGGATGGAGAATGCCACAAATAAGTAGTGATGGAACAAATTCTGAAAACTGATTTCAGTTCCTCATTTAAGTTAACTTTTTAGGTGGGCAACAATTGGCCTTTTAGGCTGTTATTCACTCTAACCCGTCTGTTTAACAAACACATTTAAAATATATGCATGCTTATGTTACTTTCTTGATGATCTGTTTTTAATGTAATTGGAAAAATTTAAGTACATTTTGCAAGAGTGCAAATCTTTCATGCAAGTGGAGAATACTTTGATTTGTTTCAGTGGGAAATTGCATTGATTTATTTTTTTCACCGATCCACAGTGGATGAAGAGAGTTCTTTAAAAAAGAGTGAACTGGTCAACTGGTATCTCAAAGAGCTGGAGTGTGAAATTGAAACTGAAGAGGACCTGATTTCAAAGAAAACCCTGTTTGAAAAAGTCCTTCACCGGCTCATCCACTATGTAAGATATGCTGTCTCGTAAGAATTATTTTGTTATTCTTTTCTTCATTCCTTACATATTTTTTGTATCACATACTTGTTTGTCTCATCTTTAAAGGTGCAACATGTAAGATTATTAGTTTAAAACATTAGAAAATTAACTACAATTATCAACAGTGTGAAGAAATAAATTGTGTTGCAGAGATATTTACTCAAGTTAGCAGCTAGCCCAGCTAGCGCCGGCCCGTACCGTCTTGTAATACCACCTCAAGAGGCGATAGCCGTCATTGTAAAGTCCAGTCTGCCCTCAGTCCAACATGAGAGGATGAAGAAGTAGCGCTGCCCAGAGGCCCAGTAGCAGCTTCCAGAGGGAGGAGTAGGGACAAAAGACCTTTTGGGAGGGACTGTGAATTTCCTTGTTTCTTACAATAGGGATGGACACCACAACTTTCTGGTAATATGCTGCCCCCTATTTGTTTGGAGTGTGGAGGACTTATTAGACAGTTGGCCAAATCTTACACGTTGCACTTAAAAAAAAAAATAATAATAATTTTGATAATATATTCTGAGCTGCACCTGTTTTCACTCCTACTGTTACAACGGTGTGATTAAGACATATTGCTGTTTGTGGTATCACACAGGAGATGGTGCTGTTGCTTATTTTTAAGACGTTTTCTCGCTCTCTTCCTCCCGTTTAGGATCACATCATTATTGAGCTGACTCAAACTGGCCTCAAAAAGTCTGCGGACGGAGAGGCTCCGGTGACAGAAGACGACCCAGTCTTGGTGGTCAATCCCAACTACATATTGGATGATTAAAAATGACCCGTTTTGGCTTATCTGTGTTTTGAAAATGTTATTGTGTGTGTGTGTGTGTGTGTGTGTGTGTGTGTGTGTGTGTGTGTGTGTGTGTGTGTGTGTGTGTGTGTGTGTGTGTGTGTGTGTGTGTGTGTGTGTGTGTGTGTGTGTGTGGCAGGCAATTGGCCTTGTCTACTTTAAAATATTTTGGGAATAGCCTAACCTACAACTTGTTGACTGCGAATATGTGCTTTTAGGAATATGTGCTTTTTAAAAAAAATTAACCAATACATCAAACACTTCTACAAGTCTTCACACTCACCACATACAGTATGTAAACAAAGCTGTGCCGAATACATCACAACCATTGTTATCCATCCATACTTTGCGAGGTGCAGTCCATTGTAAACGTTCCCATATAGGGTGGAAGCTGCGGCGTGATCCTCAATCCGCCTCGCAGTCCCCGGGAGGAAGCGCGTGCTTGTGGATGAGCTCACGGGGGGAGTCCTCGCGTGTCGAGGAAGATTGCGTGCGGAAGACGCATGGAGGTCAATCAGACCCAACCCGCCACCTGCAATAGGAGCACTTTTAAAAGACAGCCCTGCCCTGCCAGTGCATTTAAGCATCTCCATCAAGCCCGTTTTACAGCTGCATCTTCCAAGAGCATTGTGAAACTACAGTTGTATTGATTCTGAAGCTTTTGTAACTTTAACCACAATTTGAACCAGGTAATTGAACTACAATTTGTTTCAGTTTGAATAACTGGACACTGCAAACGATTTAGGTAAGTATTTTGATTAGTTTGAAGTCATTAAGGTAAACCAAAAATGTTATGCTAATGAATATATATTTCATGATTTATTTTTCTGATGACGCTGAAATGTTGATTTTTCTTTTTTCCTCGCAAGATGATGATTCCCCCTGGAGACTGTCTGTACGCTGGTCGGAAGAGAAGGAAACCCATCCAAAAACAGTTGAGTATTTATTTTCTGCATCTAATTGCCTATTTTAAGAAATTACGCAGACTTTCGTGGCATGCATCATTTCTTTTTTTTTCTTGTTTCTAGTCTCAAGTTTTCCGGCGTTAGATAATGTTGTCGGACTTTTTTTGTGTCGATAAAACAAGAATTGTTAATTTCTTTAAGCGAAAACCTAATTAAATGTAAAGACGAAAATAGTATATCCTATAGGCATATATTAGAATATTAGTATTTATTAGAATAACAACAGTTTTTTATGAACAGAAGCATCTATTGACTAGTATCTTTTATATTGCATTAAATGTTAAAAATGTTAATTATCGTATGCAATTTAATGTAACTCAAGTCTTCCCCAATGTAAACTTACAATTCCAACTTTTTAAAGCAAGATGGTCCTGTCCTCAATAGAAGTTGCACAAAGATTATGAAAATACACACATTCATTCCTCTGCTACTCAATTGACTCTTTTCCTGTCCTGTGATTGGCAGGAAGCCCTCTGTGGCCAGTGTGAAGACCAACCCGTCCAAAAGACACAGAGAGCGGCTGAACGCTGAGCTGGACCGGTTGGCCAGCATGCTGCCCTTCAGCCCAGAAGTCATCTCCAAGCTGGACAAGCTGTCGGTGCTGCGCCTAGCCGTCTCCTACCTCCGGGTCAAAAGCTTCTTCCAAGGTAAGTGGTCAGAGAAGGCAAAAAAGAAGCTGCATCTGTGTATTTTTGTCTTTGACCTTTTCTATTTCACCCTTACGTATAAAAAGCTTATTTTGTCACCAAAGGTGTGTGCAGCCTTAATAGAATATAACTTTATTTGCCCCAAGGGGGAATTTGTCGTGCACAGGGTCGGCAAAAACCATAAAGTGCAATCAAAAACATTAAGTGTACATACAAAACACAACCCCTATACCAACCCATTGGTGACACATAACGGATACACCCACTGTACATATAATACCCCTAAGTTAGGTTCTGTAACCCTTAGCCCCATCTAAGATTGTTTATACATACTGTAGTCTATTTGTCTGTGATTGGTACAGATTAGTGGGAATTAGAAACATCATTGCAGTAAGCCCTGTTTCACCAGAGATGGAGCTATACCCAAGTTTAGGTTCAAGGCTAATCTGAACAACCATTAGATCAGATTGAGCCTCTGTCTCTGGTCCTATTGGTGTTTACATATGGAATAACACTTTAGTGTAGGGCATTCTCATCTTATTTTTTGCACAGGTAAATATAGAATGTGTTTTCATCTTTATACAAAGTAGGTCAAAGTGTTTTATTGATCACTTGCAAAGTATAACATAGGGTCATTCTAAACAGTGAAATTCTTGTGACATGGCAAGCTCACAATACGTCGAGCAATCACAGAAGACTCTGGGAGACTCTCTCCACTTCAGCTCCATCGATGTGTATGGGGGCGTGACCCTCCCCCCTGCCGCTTCCTGAAGTCCACGATCATCTCCTTAGTCTTGCAGACGTTGAGAGAGAGGTTGTTGTCCATGGCACCAAGTCACTGACCTCCTCCCTGAAGGCGGTCTTAGCGGGCACAATAGTGTTGAATGCTGAGCTGTAATCTATAAACAGCATCCTCACGTATGTGTTTCCCTTATCCAGGTGAGAGAGGGCGGTGTGAACTGTCAGGGTGATGGCGTCGTCCGTAGCTCTGTTGGGGCATTCTGTTGGCACAGAAGGTTGAGTAGTAAAGTATAACGGGTCAAGCTAGGAAGGAAAGACTGAGGGTTATTAAATATGAGATTGACTCATACATCATAATGCACCCCTCGCAAAATTAGCATGTTTGACAATTTCATTATCATTATCCCTTTGAAGCCTTCTCTGTAGCAACTCAGATTGTGGCAATGTCCAAAGATTAAATCTGAAGAATATTATTTGAAACTGAAAACAAAAAATGTAAATAAAAGCCCTTTGGAGCCCTAAAACGGACATGAATTAGGTTGCATTGGTGGGAAATTTACCCATGAAACCCTATGGGGCAAACTGGACTAGCGTGACTACTCCTAGCTGACCTCATGATACCTAAGGCTCTCTCTCTCTCTCTCTCTCTCTCTCTCTCTCTCTCTCTCTCTCTCTCTCTCTCTCTCTTGCTCGCTCGCTCGCTCTCATATTAGCTCCATTGCGTGTGAAGCGGTACTTTTTACAGTAGATAAAGTTTGTATTGATTCAAGTTACATGAACATGTTATTGTAATGTATAGAGTTAGAGGAGCTTTCTATGAATACTGGGTTGGCATCAAGCATTCTCTTTTAATCTCTTTAGTGCCTTCTACTGCCTGGTGTTGTAAGGAGTTGTGGATTAGACAGAAGTTGAGGCGTACCTGAAGAAAGTGAGCGGCTGTATTGTGCTTCCATTAGGGAGACTGAATCAAATCAATTGTATTTATAAACCAACAAACAAGGACAGAAGATATCTAGCCATGAAGAGATAGTAGCATATACATCCACAAACACACAGGCACATATGGGCAGATCATACGCTTTCAAATGCTAGTGAATACAAATAGGTTTGAGACGGGATTTGAATATATGAATTGTGGGGTTGGGGTTCGTTTCTCTAAATGCTAAACGGTTTCAGTTCAAAGTTGAGTTGCCCTAATTGTTATAATTTATAGGCAGGCATAAAACAAAACTTTAGTGCCTATACCTTTTTT
Organism: Trachyrincus murrayi; assembly: GCA_900323305.1. Classification (NCBI taxonomy): domain Eukaryota; kingdom Metazoa; phylum Chordata; class Actinopteri; order Gadiformes; family Macrouridae; genus Trachyrincus; species Trachyrincus murrayi. The sequence goes on from OOFB01026653.1 coordinate 6,982, forward strand.
AAACTTTTTTTCCTTCAATCACTCGATATCATACGAATGCCATCTCATACTAGCAGTTATTCCACATGAAGTAAGACAATTCACTAAACATTCTTTCACACGCTTGTGCGAATGACCTCGTGAGGCGTGACAACATGAGATGCTGTAGCAGTGTAGTCAGGCCTCTTAGCCATGGGCGCAAATACTCTGGGTAGACAGACGGTGGAGACAAAATGTGTTGCGTCTTGTTTGTCACACGATCGCGTGAGGTAGCGGTGACCCCGATACAGCCAGGCCCACACTGGGGTAAGGCTACCAACGCCACACAACCAACACCACAACTTGTGTTTTTCTCTCTGTATTGCCGTTGATCTGATGGATGTTGTGTTGCCATTGTTATATGGAAATACAACTCATACTTTGATTGTGTTGCATCTTTTTCACTGAACTTCATACTACTGAACCATATGCTTGAGTTTTGTCAATTTATTGATTTAAATTTATTTATTTAGAATTTTTTTTAAAAGCCCTCATTGTAGCCTTTGCCGTTGAATAAATCAAATCTGATATGTTGATGTAGTTCATATCAAATGTCAATATGAAGTCAATATATTGAACAACCATACTCTACACATCCAAATCAATTCTATAGATAGAATTGATAATACATGGATTGATAAAAATGTCAATTTTAACCATACATCCGTCAAATGAAGGACTGATTTCTGCACTGCAATCATGACCTATCCCTAGAATACTAATAATGACATAACATTGACTCAATCACTCAAAATTCCTTTCATGTAAACAATTAACCAAGTTAGTTAATTACTTAAGTATATGCTCTTTAGTATATGCTCTTTAGTATATGCTCTTTAGTATATGCTCTTTAGTAAATGCGTAATATTTCCATGAATTGGTTAAGCTTAATTATATTTGGGATTATTCTGAACAGTTTTTCTGAAGGATTTTATCGGCATTAGCTTCTCACCATACTTCTTTTCATCAGGTCATCTTAATCTACGATTGGTTTCCCAACAGCTCCTGATAGGTTAGGCATTATCTCCTGGTGGTAGAACACACACAGATAGACATGCAGGTCAATTATTAAAACCCCTCCACACGAGGAACACACACATCACAACATGGTACTACATGTTCACACGAGGAACACACACATCACAACATGGTGCTACATGTTCACACGAGGAACACACACTCCGCCTCATCACTCAGGGGTCACTGGTAATGAGTGCATCTATCAGCTCACACAATGAGCTCCATCAGCTTTGGTGTCAGTAGAGACCAGGACCTAATGGGGAGATGAAAACACCACTATTAGAGGCCGGCCGTTGTCACGTCTGCAGCGGCCATGCTGTCCTTTGTGGCGTCTATGGGATGGCGCCATATGTCTGATGTCTGACATACGCCCATCACCCCGAGACAGCCCCGCCCATCACCCCGGCGTTGCTGTTGGGGGTGATCTAAAGTGTTACATTTACAGACAGAAATTTGTGGAAACCTTACATGGAAATGTTTTTATTTCTTTTTTTATGATTGACTGTAGGGGAAAAGTGTCAATGAAGGAAAGATGGGTATACAAAGATGGACATTTTTGGAGGTTTTTAGAAAAACAATGCCATAGTGCATATGTGTATATATTAGCTGATATATTTCCTTTGTTGTCCTTCTCTGCCAGTATGGAGCTGGTATACACCTGAACCAACAGCTGGCCCAGTGGTTTTACTGTATCTTAACTGCACTAAAAAACTGCTACTGTCATGTAAGCCCCCTATTCAGAATCAGATTCACAGTCTAGATATGTTATTGTTCTCTCAGCACAGCTTTACTGTTTAAATATACAGATACTACCTCTACAACTCTTTAAATATACACATACTACCTCTACAACTCTTTTCTCATTGGATGGAAACAAGTCGTGATCTTATTCTTTTTGGGGGGCATTTTAATTTTTTTATATTATTCATATCACCTCGATTTAACAATCGATATGAATTGGTTGATACTGAGAAAAAACTGTGAAGGCATTGGTTTGAGTTTATTATTATTATTTTGCAATCTTGCAGTGCTACTCAGGTCAGTAGCACAGGGCCAGGGTGTGTCTCAACGTGTGACGAGTGTGTGAAGTGATGAAGGAAGGAGAGAAAGAGGACTTTTCACACCTCCGGCCAAATCATCTGCTCATCATTCACACGTCAGCAGCAGTCCCTTTTTGTTGTGTATTAGTTCATGGATGGAACACATGATTCGCGGCCAGATCACAACATTGATCTCTTCAACCCCCCCCCCCCCCATGTGTGTGTTTGTGTCTGTGTATGTGTGTGAGTGAATCGGGTAGCACCATGGGCACTGCCACTTTAAGGGCAGCGTGTTTGGTTGCGTGTAGTGACAGAGTGATGGAGGAGGGCAGGGAGAGGTTTGCGTGACTGGAACAGACTGAGGTTCTGACCTCAACGATGCAATGAAAATGATCTGGCCGTGCCGAGCCAACGCAATGCATCGGGAGGGGAGGACCTGGCAGGCAAAAATGAGCCTGGAGAGAAATGTAGAGGAGGAGAGGAAACTAAACAGACGGAGGGCGAGAGGAGGGTATAGGAAGAGGAAGATGACAAGAGGGCTGTCAACATATTTTTGTTTAGTAAACAACAGTATCTTGTGTTATCACTATATATGTTTCAATCCATTAATATAAATTTTTTCTTCAATATGCAAAGGAAATTATTGACTTTGATTCACTTTGTTTCAACAATAACCGATTTGGGTGTCTGATCTGTACCAGTTACCATTAGTCTGTCCCCCCCCTTATGGATCTTTTTCTATTATCCTAAATAATAATAATAATATGACATAATACAGCAATTCTTTCAACCGTTCACCATCTCCTACACACAATTGATGTGACAAACAAGGTGTACAATAAGACTGTATTTAAATGAGGATCATTAGTAGCAGGCAAATGGTGTGTGTGTGTGTGTGTGTGATTGTAAGCTAAGTTGACAGCTAGAAGTGTGTGAGCACTGTCAGGGTTTCCTCACAGCAGGCTTTTAACCTGAAGTGTTCAGGCCTCATTGACCCTGTCAAGAGCTGTTGGGACACACACACACACACACACACACACACACACACACACACACACACACAGAGTGAGAGAGAGTCCTCTGTGTGAAACAGAACTGCCTGCATCATATCCAGCTCCTTGTTTGAATAAAGCCTACATACATACATACATACATACTACTGCGAGAGTTTAAGCTTCTAACTCGCACTCTCTCTCTCTCTCTCTCTCTCTCTCTCTCTCTCTCTCTCTCTCTCTCTCTCTCTCTCATGTCTCATGTCTTTCTGTCAGTGCAGACCACTGAGGTCATGTGTCTCACCCCCTCTCTCCTTGTCTTCCCGTTATGTGGAGCAATAACCCTCACTGGCTGGTTGGTTCCTGCAGGGATGAATGAATGAATGGCCGTCTTGATAAATGAAACCGTTGTGAATGCAGTCAGCCCCGGTGATCTTGTGACCTCCATGACCTCTGTGTGCTACAACTAAGTTACAGACCTTCTGTATTCTCTCATGAACTGTTTTGTTGTGCAATCCTTGTACAAACCCTCTTCCTGTGGTTGTTTCCTCTCTCCCAGATATTTTGACTGTAGCTTGAACCGTGTCATTGTGGCGTGCAACACGCAGGCTGGCAAATTGAATTATTCCTCGTCTTTGTTGTTGTGGTTGAATGCTCCACTTTGTTCTGCTGCGTACTTCTCTTAAATGGTTTGGCTACGGCAACCAGGAAGACCTAGAAGGCCTCCTTTTACGAGGCCTCGCGTGATGTTTTGCTTTTGGAGGAGGAACCAGGGGGTTATAGATTTGTCCCATCTGGGGACCTGTAGTTTACAATCGGTAGTTTGTCATCTCGTGCTCAGCCAGCGCACCCACGTACAGCTGTTGTACAGTGCAGCATTGTCACTGGGACGGAACGGGCCGTTGAAGTTTGAGGGAAACATTCTGGACAACAGAGGAAATACATTTAAAATGGGAATCTTGGAAGTTCAGCTCCCCAGTGCATTTTTTCATAATGTGTTTGCATGTTACTTTTTTTATAAAGTTCAAGTTCACTGCAATTTACTTTATTTGCTGTTAGCCTCTTTCTTGTGTGTGTGTGTGT
>OOFB01026659.1:0-16717 GCA_900323305.1 Trachyrincus murrayi
CTACATGGCCCACTCTGTTCTGTGTCACTGTGATCCGTCTCTGTTGGTGTCTTCATCCAGTGTTATGTCTGTGTGTCGCTGTCTTTAGAGTGTGTGTGTGTGTGTGTGTGTGTGTCTTTGTCTTTGTCTTTGTCTTTGTCTTTCTGTGCGCTTGTAGAATGTGAATGGGACCTCCCTTAGAAACCTTTATTTTGAAAACCTCTCAAAATAGACACTGATTGGTTGATGTGTGCTGGTGTGTGTTGGTGATGGTGATCGTAATGTCAGCGGTGATCTGATTGGCTGCTTGTCTTTCAGCAGAGGATGATCTGAAGGAGGCTGCTGGTGGAGGTGGAGACGGTGAAGACAGGAAAGGTAAGGATGAACATGAACCACCATGTAACTGGTTTGGTTTGTACAACTACTCCCTTCACTCCTGCGGGTTAGTGTACCCAGACAGAACCACAATCACAACCAAACAGATACCATACCAGAACCAACACTGAGCAATACCACAACCATACCATACCCAAAAACACATCATAAACTAAGCTAGCAAGCTACCAAGTCTAAAAAGATAAGAACCCATATCCAAAATGTCTCTCTCTCTCTCTCTCTCTCTCTCTCTCTCTCTCTCTCTCTCTCTCTCTGCGTGTCAGAGGACAGGGTGAAGGACTATAAGTACTACTTGAGGATGTGGGCCAAGGAGAAGGAACCAGAGAAGGAAACCATCAAAGACCTGCCCAGGATGAGCCAGGTCAGTCCAGCGCTCTGCATCCACGTCGGAACTGATGAACATGTGTTGGTGTCATGCCAGCCGTGTGCTGTATTTCTTTGTCTGGAAGCTAAACAAAGAACACGGGACGCATTGCATGTCGTGCGATTAAATAACATAACAGAAGTAACACTTCAACACTTCTTAAGCTGGATTTAGAGGATTGGATTTAAACAGTGTAGCATTTCCAACCCCAACCGACGACGAGCAAATCCAGATGCTAATGCTTTGTGTGTGTGTGGTGTGTCTGTGTGTCTCTGTGTGTCTGTCTGTCTGTCTGTGTGTGTGTGTGTGTGCAGGAGCACTTCATCGAGCTGTGCAAGACCCTCTACAACATGTTCAGCGAGGAGCCCCGTGAGCAGGAGCTGTACCACTCCATCGCCACCGTGGCCAGCCTGCTGCTCCGCATCGGTGAGGTGGCCAAGAAGTTCACCAACAACACCGCAAAGAACACCAAGGCCCCGGCCCCCTCCCCTCTCCCCACCCCCGCCCGGCCCGAGGGGGAGGAGTGGTGCAGGGAGGGGTCTTCAGGACAGTCCCAGGATGTCTGCAAGGCCCTGGCCGAGGCCCAGCTGGACTCTCTGCCGCCGCCGCCGCCACAGGGCTCGGACGAGGACGGCCGCGACGACACGTCCGTCTCCTCCTACTCCATGGTGAGCACCGGCTCACTGCCGTGCGACGACATCGCCGACGACACCGTCCTGGTTGGCTGCGGAGAGCAGAGGCGGGGCAGCGTGGTGGACAGCGATTGGTCTATCACGTTTGAGCAGATGTTGGCGTCCATGCTGACGGAGCCCCCCCTGGTGGACTACTTTGAGAAGAAGGGGGACATTCAGAACAAGATGGCCGCCTGTAAGGCCCAGCGGAACGTCGAGCGGCAGGTCAGCTCATCCAGCGACCAAGAGCTGGCCCAGAACTCAATCTGAGCTTTCGTGAGGTTTCCATCGGAAAAAAACAACAGACCCCCACCCCCCGTTCCCTGCTCAGTGCTGATTCTAGTGTCCCGTCAGCCTCTAGGCTGTGGAAGTGGAGATGTTTGGGGTGTGCTCGTCTTCACCGCATGTCACAGCACTGTAATGGAGAATACGCTTGCAGGCCAGTCTTGTACTGTACTGTATCATCACGACATTCCTCCTGCCTTGTAAGACAGTGTACATGACACTCGCCTCAGTGTTAAAATAGAGGTAATCATTTTTATTGCCATTTTAGAGTGTTCAATTAGCCAGTAATTTCTTTTGTTTCCTTGTTTTCTCTTTCCACGGTGCCCTCACCGGACCACTTCACTCTACTACGTGTGTCGCCACACACATGGCATTTGTTTTACCAGCCAATACCTGTACTTTTATCTGGATTATATCAGCTTATACTGCTACCTCCATATATAGCGCACTTAACAACATGTTGTGTCGTTTAAACGTATTTTGTTATCAGCGGGGGATGACGGTAGTTTTTTCTGTAAACTCCCAGTACTGCAGTTGGGCTTCCGTTTTGATTTGATCCACACCCTCCTCCTCCCTGCTTTCTACTCTCTAAACTTGCTGTTTGCACAAATTCATCTGAGGGAGGAGTTACTACATGTTTAACACAGGTCACTGTTGTAAGAGACTCCAGCGGGAATATACAGGCATCCTCTTTCTCTTTAACCGTTGAAGAGGAGGAGAGTCATGTTGGATATAAAGCTGTCGATCCCACAAATAAACTATTCACATGCTAGTTGCCAAGCCAGTAAAGGGATAACAATTTATCAGCTAATTATAATTACATGTGGTTACTTCAACTTTACCCAGCACCAAGTTTACTGGTGAAATGTGTACCCATGCTGAATCAGCTCAGTGTTAAACCAGGTCCAACCCCTCTGTATAATAATAGCCTATTTCTTTATGGTAATATCGTTCGTATAAGATTTATCGTTGCCTGCCTGCTTCTAATGTCTTCTAATTTGACAGAATCTCTTTAAATGTGAAACTGTTATTCTGTCAGCTATTCGTCATTATTGTTTTAACGGCAAAGTTGCAACATTTGTTTGTGCTGTTGAGCTGTGTAATTATAACATTGTTGCTCTAATATACCCCATTTATTTATTCTGATTATTTAACCAGCTTTTTAAATGTCTCTTGATCAACACTGTATTATAATATGTAATAAATGATGACTTAAACACCCTACATTTTTGTGTTGTTTGATGTACAGACAAAAGTCAGTCGTAACTCGGACCTGTACTACTTAGGAAACCTAGGGTCATGGTTTGTGCAAGATACTAATATTCATGAGTTATGAGTTCTGAACGTGTCCTTATTGGTCCAGTCCAGAGGTTTTCAAAGTAAGAGGCGCCAAAGAACTTCAGGGGGGGGCCAAATTCAGATATGTAAACGATTATGTTAAAAATGTGTTTTTCTTTCTGTGAAACAATTAAACTAATACATTTCGTTGTGGATTTATTGAAATTAATTTATGATAAGGATTATTACAGAAATGTTTAGAAAACCTTTAATTTGATAATCCCAAACCATCACGCAACATGAAATCGTCTGCCATTGCTGTTTCAATGGTTTACTATTTCATTGAGTTTAGCCCAAATTACTGCAGCTTTTTGGCTCGCTCAAGGTTTTTAACAACACAAAGGCATTGTTGATTACTGCACTATTGGTAAATACTTTTTATTTTTTTATTGGATCGTGACTTAATGACTAATGACACATGTGGGTCCTGAGGCTGCTGTTATATACAATGTATGAACATTTAGAACACTGATCAGGGTCTGAAATTAACATGTGCTCAGGCCAGGGTGAAAAAAACAACTTGTTTATAATTGTGCAAACATACTTTAATTGTTTATTACAGCAGCATTTGATTTAAAAAAAAAAACAGGGAAAAAAATATATAGCACAAGTAAACTATCTGACTTGCCTCTGCAATGAGAAAAAAAGTAAACGTAAGCCACACTGTAGCTACAACAGTAGGCTGTACAGCCTACAGTAGGCTGTAGTCTATAGGGCCGGGCCAGACAGAAAGTGTGTGTCGTCATCGTGGCTGTCTCCGCTTTCCAGAGCTCTGTGGACGTTCTGCCAGAAGAGCCCAGGGTGGCGGCCGGCCTGGGGCCAGCTCAGGTAGGTGTTCCTCCTCACTAGCTTCCTCATGCGGTAGTACGGAGACAGCTGCTGCTCTGGCAGCTCCTCCAGGAAGAGCAGGATCAACACGTCTTTCTTCTCATCCAGCAGACGGTGGCTGGAGACACAGGGACACGTCACAACTGGCCTCTTTCAACAGCGCCCAAATGGCCACTTAGACAGGAATGAGACTCGTCATGTGAAGGGAAATCTACAGCTAGGATTAGATAGTGGAGCCCTCATTGGGCCCAGCGCCTCAGAATGGAGTTGAGGCTGCCGTTATGCATAAGGAACGTGGAGGCGAGCAAGAACATCTGAGAACATCTGAACTAAACCAAAGTGAAAAGGTACAGGTGCTGTCCTCACCTGGCCATCTGGATCTCCCTGGAGCACCACTCGCTCTCCAGGTAGTGTCTGCTGATCACACAGATGGTCTTCCTACTGCTATAGATGGCCTCCGTGATGTTCTCCATGATGGACCTACCTGTGGAGCCCACACATGACCCGTGAACACAGTTCTCAGTTCATTTAGCCAACGTCATCTGTCATGTCCTGATCCTGATGTAGGCCATGTTATTCACTCCTATCAATTTATTGAATGTTTATTACAATGATTACTAAAGGTGCTGTAGGTAAGATTTAAGAGCTATAATTTGAGTGTAATTTGTGAGTGAAATCCGCTGTGAGAATATCCGTTTCGAGTTGACTGTGCCTGCCTCTGTATGTCTGTGTGAGCCAAGCAGCATCCGTGATATACTGTATATGTATGCATGTTGTGTGTTTTGAGAGGTCCCATTTGACAGTTTTATTTAATTAAAAAGTTATTAAGGATTAATATTAATGAGTTTTGGCCATAGACTACTGTGAGATAGCCATTAAAGTCTCGCCCTCAATGTGCCAAATATGGATCGTTCCCACTACGGACGCTACATCCATATTTAATATCCATTGTATGAGACTATTTACATTTTAGGCCACTCCCGGCTAATTTCTGACCAATCAGGGCATCTCTTCAGTGATTGTTTCGGGGGAATCCATCCTGCCTGTCAATCATAGGAGAATTGTAGGGAGGGGGAGGGGACGTTTTTTTTGGTTGGTGAGTTTCAAAATCTTCCTCTCTTCCCTGCTTCCCTGCTCTTTCTCTTTACAACTCTCAGATCTTACCACAGCACATTTAATGAATTTATTAGGACACCTTTAACATGAGCGACGGTGAATTAAGCTGATTAAGGTTGGATGACAGCTATTCAAACCATACGCTAAATACAGCTATGCTAAACATTGTTCAATGCCGGGGGTATCTCCTGTAATGGCAATTTGTCTGACCAGTAGGATCTTTTGATTGTACACCTTGGCAAATAATAGAAGGCCAGACAGTACATGTAAAGATATCCCATCAGACAGCCAGCCAGCCCTACCTGGCTGGAAGTCTCGGTGGTGCAGGCAGAGTCTCCACCCTCGCTCGTCCTCCAGTGCAGGAAGCATCTCCCTGTGGACCCACGCTTCATCCTGGACGTTGTAGGAGATGAAAGCGTCGTAGTGGTACGGCTCGTTTCTCCTCCTCTCTCTCATGTCATAAAGTAAGGCCATGAGACCGTAGTAAGCATAGACCAGACGCCAGTGCAGGAAGTGGTAGCCGAAGGACGTGAGCAGAGATAGCAGAACTAGGCTAGTGGTGGAAATGTAGCAGAAGAAGCTCGTGTCCATCCAGCAGGTGTGCATGTCAATGTCTTCAAACTTAGTTCCCCTTTTGCTGAGCGGGTACGTGCACACGTTCTGGTCGACAGTAACGATCGGTGTTTGATTGCTGCTCAGCGCCCACAGCAGGAAGCCAGAGTTAGAGCAGTCACAGGTCAGGGGGTTAACAGAAAGATCTAGATACGTTATGGCCGGGAGGAAATGGAAGATATTGTCATTGATCACTATTAACTGGTTGTTATGGAGTATCAAGCATCTGAGGCTAGTCAGGTTCGCTTGGGCCAGGAAATCCAAAGACTTGAGGTTATTCCTGGCAAGATCCAGAAACTCTAGCTTTGAGATTGGCTGAAATAGCTTAGGATTTAGGTCTGAAAGGCCACATTCTCTTATGGTGAGACTCTTCAGTTGAGGTGTGAATATAAATGTGTCTATATCTGCCTCAACAAGGTGGAAATTCATAACTGTAAAGCTCTCTAGATTCTTCATCGTGTAGAAAAGAAAATGTATAGGAATATGAGAAGGTATTGAACAATGAATACCTGTACATATTATGTCCAGATTCCGCAAAGAAGGTAAGGTCAAGTTTTGGTAATAGTTTGGATCGACACCTTTGTAGCCTTCTGGGACATCCAGATTTCTTAACCACTGCAGTTCGCTTAAAATATTGGCCATCTGCACTGTCAAAGACAGAGTAAGACTTGTAAGATTGTACAACCCTTCAAAAACCTTACTAGGTGCATCATAAATGCCATCTAATTTCAAATTACTAAGCGATTCCAAACTTTTAAAATATCCTGTTTCAAAATGCCTTATTCGGTTCTGACTCAAATCTAAGAACTCTAGTTTTTTAAGACCTATCTTAAAAGTATCGTCCAATTCCAACAACAAGTTAAAATTTAACTTCAAAACTTTTAGATCCTTTTGATTTTGAAAAACACACCTATCTAGTTTATCAATGTAGTTGGATTCCAGATCTAGTTCTTTGAGTCTTGTTAAGTTGAAGAAATCTAAGCAGTCTAACTCTACAATGTGGTTCTCGGCCAGTATTAGGATCTCAAGAGAGGAGAGACTGTTAAGGACGCCCGGCACGCTGGAGAGATAGTTTGCTCTGAAATTCAAGTATCTCAACCGCTTCATTGATTCTATTGAATGACTAGAGAGATTGTAGATGCGGTTGACGGTTAGGTCCAACTCAGTTAGCTGAGAACAGTGGACCAGCTTCTGGTCAATGTGGACAGCAGAGTTATAATGGAGATCCAGTGATCTCAGAGAGGTGATACTGCAGGCGGCCTTTAAGAAACCTCTGTTGATCAATTTCTCCATGTAGTTCAGCTCGAGATGCACCAGTGAGACCAGACTCTCTACGAGCTCGCTCATTTCTTTGAAAGAGATGCATCTATTAGCATAAAGATGTGTTACGTTCCTGAAGAAACGAGGCTCGGGTATGTCCACGTCCTCGGCCGCATTCGTGCACATAAAAAGGTGCATTTCCTCAAGATGTGGAAAGACAGGTGTTGTGATGTTGAAGATTGTTAAACCCTCTGTAGACAACCGTAAAACCCTGAGACTAGAGGACATGTTCAGGGGCAGATGTTTTGTCTCAAAAGAGCTGAAGAGGTTATGAACAATATTGATATAATCAATGTGTGGTAGTTGTAATATGGACTGAATATCAGTCACTTGAGTTAGCAGGTTGTCATCTAACTGCACCGTATGTAAACTGGGCATTGACCCAAAAGCAGAGGAGGAGATGAAGCTGATTTTGTTGTAACGGAGATTCAGCATGGTGAGCTTCCACAGTCCTTCAAAGAGGTGGTTTGAAAGTGTGGTCAGTTGGTTAAATTGTATGCTAAGTTCCCTCAGCTCTACCAAATCAATAAAAGATCTGTCTTCAATATGAGCAATGTCATTATTGCCCATCGCTAACACTGTAAGGTTTGATAGATACCTGAAGTCATTGACGTTAATTTTGGGGATTTTATTTAACGTCATGCGTAACCACGTCACACCTCTGGGAATGCCATCTGGTACAACTGTCAGTTTTCTTTGAGAACAGTCAACCTTAATACCAGCCATGGTAGGCCAATTCTCAGAGAGAATTGTGCAGTTTTTAAGCAAGTAAGCAAGTGAAGGATTAAGATGAAGCATGGAAGAAAGAAGTAAGACAGACAGGCCTACATTTTGTAGAAACCATGGAAACCAACATCTCATCTGGGACATGGTTTTCTTCAAAGTTCTCACCGTCAGGTCCGTTTGGTAGTATTGTGCGGTGGAGTGGAATAGTGACAGTCCAATGCATACTACAAACAGATACATTATTAATAATTCAGTAGCTTTTTAAAAACTCTTTAAAATGAATAACAAATAAAATGTTTTATATATATGTACATACATCATATTATTATTTAACGATTTTTTCATTTAGCTTTTACCCAAAATGAATTACAGTGAATTCAGATACACGTATAGGCGTTTTGCTCGGTACGATGTGGACCTTGGGGATCAAACTCAGTACATTTCGCTTGGGAGTTGATCACCCTAGTTGCTACACTATTCATCATCTGGTGAATGACAAATACTATTTTTCAATACAACAAATGCATGTCAAGTGAAATTACAGAGATAGACTTTTGTTTTAATACTTACAGTTTCCCCACAGAATTTCCTCTGCCAACACTTATCAACTCAACAAGATCTGATAAATGGTGACTTTTGCATGAGCTTTCAGAGGTGTCGGTTTCACTTCCCTGGGGAAGTGAATATTATCTTCATAAACACAATAGAAAAACAAGTAAGCACATATGTAAGCGACAATGATAATTAAAAATGACATAAATGACACAAAAATACAAATAAATACAGAATAAAATAAAATAAAACAAACAATAGAAACTACAATATGTAATGGCAAACATTCTCATCATCAACAATGTACTTTAAAATTGCTCTGAATTTCTGAAAAGGGAATTTAAACTAAATCTTCAATCTTTATACATTGTATATAATATGCTTACACGTTGAAAAGTTCGCATTGAAAAACACATTGAAAAACAACAAAATACTAAAGGATCTATCCATCATGTGAAACGCACGGTGGCGGCCACTCACATAGCCGCAGTTCCCCGCCGTTCCTCAAGGGGGCGCTCTAGACAATACCCCTACCCCCGTGGCCGGCGACGTTTCCCATCAGCCATGCTTCAAACTTTACCGCGGAAACCTATGGGAAGTCCTCAAGACCTCTCTCTAAACTCTGGAGGATTAAACTATCTCGTATTAACATAAAAAATGGTCCAAGAATTTCACGTCCTGCGGTGCTATTCATGCCAAACCTTTCAAGTGCAACAGGTAACTGGACACCTGCTGCAGTACCATTGTGATTAGTGCTTGTTGGACAGTGTGCTTCGTCTGATGCTGAGCTCCATGTTCAGTCTCTCTTGTGTCTGATGCTGAGCTCCATGTTCAGTCTCTCTTGTGTCTGATGCTGAGCTCCATGTTCAGTCTCTCTTGTGACAGACTCGTTCATCTGATGCTAACTTGTCGCAGGTGAAAAAGGCAAAGAAGTGGAGCTGTAAGATGTGCGGAGAGAAGCAGTCTGTTTTTAAGGTAGGCTATATGTGTATCCTGCATGTGTGGGCCGTTGTTTTATGGTCAGCTAATGATCAGCTATGTTAGCCAATACTTGGGTAATTATATAATATATATTTATATATAATTGGTTCATGTAAATGTATGTTTTTCTTATATTGTTTTTTTTATTTTACTTGACACAGTTCTTTACGCTGTGTGCGATCCGTCTTGCCTGTCAATCACAGTGATTGACACACATGATTGACAGGCAAGATGGATTCCCCAAATCAATCAGGGAAGAGATGCCATGATTTGTCAGAAATGACCGGGAGAGGCAGGCGCAGTCAACTAGACACAGATATCCTCCCAGAGCATTTCACTCACTAATAGCTGAATAGCTACTCGTCCACTCTCATCAGTCCTAAACACACATTTAGGGGATAAATATGGAGAATCTGTGACCCTCATTGTGGATCTGTCTCTCTCCAAGGAGTTTGGGCGTGGCACCGGGGCCGACTGCAGACGCCACGTTCAGAAGCTGAACGCCAAGCAAGGAGAGATGGAGCAGGAGCAGGTGACCTGGTCGCTACGGTAACCACAACTTGACCTCGCGCTTATCAGGAAGACACAAACAAAGACTCATTAACTCAAACAATCAGTTTTACTTGACACATTTTTAAGTGGTTGTCATGGTGACGTGTTCCTCGCCATACTTTTTGGGGTTTTTTTCTCAGAGAAACACTTTCGATTCCAGGTGGTAAACTGAAAGTGTTAACCTGGTCTGTCTTTGTGACAGGGAAAAGGACGAGGAGGTGGGACAACCATTTGGAGGTGGAGCTCGGATGGTCGGAGGTCACGATGTGAGACAGAGCGAAGCAGAGCTGGTAAATATCACAGAGCTACGACTGTTAAACGGGGAGGGAGGGGTGGGTGGGATGTCACAATGTCAGTTAAACGGATTTAATGGATGATTGTTGATGTTCACTGATTGGCTATTGTGCCCTGTAGGCAGAGGAGAGCCGTTGGGACAAATACCTGCTAAACACGCCACAGGAAGGGGAGGAGCCAGGGGAGGACCCTGAGGACACCGTTTACCTGAGCTTAAGCCATCTCCATGGCAACGGGAATGCCAGGTCGGTTTTAGCCACAATCCACCAGAGAGAAATTAGAAAGTCTGTTAACAAAGTTCCCTCTTAATGGTGTAATTGGCTAGGCCCCTGCCTGAAATAAGCTCAAAGGCACTTAAACATTAACATTCAACATTAACTAATAATGACCATTTCATTTAACAGATTAGTTGATCTATAGAAAATTAAAGTTAGAGTAAAAGTTGAGCTCTGGTAGTTTTGTGACCTATCTGACACACGCACCATTGCATGTGTTCAGGCAAGCAGTTGGCCTTTGGTTGTAGCATTGGCTAATGCTGGGGTTGCAGGTTCATCATCTCTCCTTGGCCAACAGCGAACACAAACTTGGCCAGAACTGATAAGATAAACTTTTCTCGTAGCCGGTGGGAAGACAAGCTAAAACGTCCTTTCCAGACACCGACGTCCTTAGATAAAGTGTCTGTAAAGGTTTAAAATCAAACCCGTGTAGTAGACTGGCCACTGTAGAAATCCATTTGTTAAAGTCGTCTTCTGAAACCTCCGTCTTGCCACTCTCGAATGAGTTTCTCTCTGAGTCTGGACGAATATCTCCATAACAAAACAGGAAACCCTGTGTAACTCCGCCCCTCGCACTTGCTGGTTTCCGGCACAGGCGCTGTGCAGTCTCCCCCTAGAAGTTCGGCTGTAGCATTGTCGAACTTCTGGATCCGAGATTATGTTAACCCTAACATGTTGCTAGTAGTGGTCCATGAAGCCTGTGTTATGTTGTGTTCTGAATCAACGTTTCCGTTTTGTACCGACAGGAAGAGGAAAAGAGCTGTGGGCAGAGCTGACAATGACGAAGGCTCCTTCAGCGAAGAGGTACACCACCACCGCAGAGATGGAAAGGTAACACTCCTGTCATTACGTTAGGTCTAGCATTTAGACTAGTTCTATCGTTTAGACTAGTTCTGTCATTTAGACTACTTCTGGCGTTAAGATGGTTCTGTCATTAAGAGATGGTTCCGTCGTTAAGATGATTCTGTCGTTAGACCAACATCTTATCGACAAGCTTTCACAAAAGATTGCTTTCTCTCACCTCCCTCAGCTGCCAGCATTGCCCATCAGCAAGTCCTCCATCAGTTCAAGCTCCAACCAAACCAGGCCTGTCTTTATCAAAGGAACCATCAACACAGACTATGACCAGGCTAATCCAGGTTTTACTAGACAAACTATCACCAAAGACTACAACCAAACCACCCCAAGTTTTACCATGGCAACCATCGCCACAGAATCTAACCAAACCAAGTCTGATTTTATTAGACATGTCAGCAACTCTGGCTTGGACAGAGTTCCTCTGAGCAACAAACCCTGTTCAGTCGGGTCTTCTGCAGCTCCCCCTATCTCTAGATGGACCCAGTTCCTCCCAGTTCACCATCCACAGGAGGAGGATGATGATGAAGAGGAGAGCCACCTGGTCAACAACATGGAGAGCAAGCCTCTGGATAGGCTGGGATCCACAGCCACTCTCTGTAGTCTCGGTAACGTCAGAGCATTGGGCCACCAATCAGAGGTCCCCAAGGCTGTATCGTCACAGACTTCACCCCCTAATAATCAGCCATGCCCCTCCCTCCCCGTCAACTCCCTGTTCAATACCGGCGATGACTTTGACGACATGTTTTAAAAATATATATATATATCCTTCACAGGTCACAAAATGAACCACATGGAGCAATGAAAATTGAAGACAAGATATTTTTTTTGTATTCATTTGCAAGAGTTTTATTGTTGTATATACTGGTTAACAAAGCTTACTTGTCATCAAGTGTAGCATGAGAAATGATATCTTGCGAACAGAAGTGCACTTACTTAGACTTATCCCAATAACACATGTAGCGTATGTCTCTATTAAACTTTGAATTCACAC
This sequence comes from Trachyrincus murrayi, assembly GCA_900323305.1. NCBI lineage: Eukaryota > Metazoa > Chordata > Actinopteri > Gadiformes > Macrouridae > Trachyrincus > Trachyrincus murrayi. The sequence continues at coordinate 12,139 of OOFB01026659.1, forward strand.
GTGAATATTAGTCATGGAGTCCTTTATCCTCGTCCTAATTTCACTTTTTCTATGGCTTTATGTGTTAAAACAAAGTGTCTTGTTAATATTATTAATGACGCATTAACTCCAATTAATCAACACCAAATATTTGCCAATACACAATAGACCACCACATTTTGATGAACAACAGCGTTTGTATGCGCTCATTTTAGAAACGCACAAGTCCCATTACAAAATCTGTATTTTCAGGTAGAAGACCGCTACATAGTCAAATGGAGCCCAGAGTAGTGTACACAGAAAGGAAAGATAAGACGGTAAACGGCTGCACTTGATGCTCTTGCTAACTTCTGGAAGGGAGGAGGGGGGTTGCCACGGCTACTTCCTGGGGGGCTTGGCGTAGTGGATGGTGTCCAGGGCGGCGCCGATGTCATAGGCCTTGGTCTCCAGGAGGTGGGTGAGCCAGCCCCCCTCGTCGCTGAAGCCCATGGAGAGCATCTGGGACAGGGTCTCCACCAGTCTGGGGTCGGCCTCTGCAAGACATTAGCGATTAGCTTCGTTTAATACTGTGAATCAAGGAGGCAAACTGAAATAGCACGTGGATACGATTGATTTTAGCTTTAGCCTACATATTATGTACAACAGGCTGTAGGTGTGAGTATAAACCAGGCTTAAGGAAGCTGGGGTGTTACGACTATGAACCGGGCTTAAAGAAGCTGGGGTGTTACGACTATGAACCGGGCTTAAAGAAGCTGGTGTGTTAACAAGGTAAGTGAGGCTTAACAAGGCTGTAGTCAGTGGTGTAAAGTAACAAAAGTTCTTAAGTCGTTTTTTGGAGTATCTGTCCTTGAGTTTTTCGATTTCTGTCGACTTTTACTTAACTACATTTAAAAAAAAATGTTTACTTTTACTCCAATACATTTCCAATACATCTCTACAAAATAAAATCTGAAAATTATTCTCATCATGCTAATTGTTATCCTTACAGACTTCTGTACTTTTTATTGTGTTGCATATGCGTGTGAATAACTGCCGATCTCACTGACAAGTTGAGGCATATCTCCTAAGCCCACATGGCCGAAAGATATCTAACTAAGATATCTGTACTTTTACTCAAGTATGACTTTCTAGTACTTTATACACCACTGGCTGTAGTGTCGTCACTATAAACCAGGCTTAACAAGACGAGTGTCGTGACTATAAACCAGGCTTAACAAGAGTAGTGTCGTGACTATAAACCAGGCTTAACAAGACGAGTGTCGTCACTATAAACCAGGCTTAACAAGACGAGTGTCGTCACTATAAACCAGGCTTAACAAGACGAGTGTCGTGACTAAACCAGGCTTAACAAGACTGGTGTCGTGACTATAAACCAGGCTTAACAAGAGTAGTGTCGTGACTATAAACCAGGCTTAACAAGAGTAGTGTCATGACTATAAGCCAGGCTGAACCAGGCTGGATGTGTTAAAGTGGCGGGTACCTTGTGGGAGGTGTGGGTAGAGGGCAGCTTCATGCAGCCCTGTGGGGCCCTGCTGGCCCTCAGAGGGGGTGGCTATCAGGGACTGCAGCTCTCCGGTGGATGGATCCACTTCCTTGGGAGTCAGGTGGGTCCACTCCTCTTCTTCTCCGCTTCCTGTGGCCTTAGTGTCCTGAGGAAAGGCACCAAGCCTTGAATCAACCACGAAGCTCTTACTTACAACTCCAGTCAAAAACATGTTAACCAATGACAGGAAGCACACATATTTATGGTAAAAGAAAAAAGGAAAGTACTTTGTCGCAGTGAGTGCTTCCCAGACTGTTTGGCTCGTCGACCTCCTCCACCTCACCACTCCTGGACGCTGCTCCGTCTGGACCCACGGTGGCTCCGTCGGCTTGGGCCCCGGGCTGGGCTGTGGTCCCTGGGGTCACCTTGGTCCTGAGGCCGTCGTGCTCCACGTCGATGTCCACGTCGATGCCTGGACAAGAGAACAAGATGAACAAACGTGAAGAATAAAGATGCTAATGTTGACGCTGGTGTCTTAGAATCACGGCTAATGCTTGTTGAAGACTCTCGTGAAGATGCTAGTAAAAATGGTAATGTTGACACTGTTGAGGTTGCCAAGAAGTAGCGTCTTCACTAGTATCTTTACTCGAATTAGTGGCTAATGCAAGTGAAGATGCTAGTAAAGACGCTCAGGGAGCCTGAACTGGACAGACAGGTCAATGCTTTGTTTCTACGTGTGTATATCTAGAGATTCCTGACATGGGCAATAGGTAGGAAGCACAGCGGGGATGAATAGCAGGTATGTGTTGGACAGAGGTGTGTGTGTGTATACGGTTGTACATATTTGTTCTATGAGAATAGTGTGATGGTGGATTAAAGAGAAGAGTGGGGGAGCATGTCTGTTTACCTAGTGGGCTCAACATGGCCGCCACTTCCTCGCCTATGTTCTTCAGGAATTCAGTGTTGGCCTGAGAAGATCCTGCAGGGGGCGACAAAAATGATTAGAATCATACATCTCAGTACTTCAATCAGGTTAACAGTTACTCCAAGTATACTCCGCATCCGTTCTATTCTTATTAATGTTTTGCCACCGTAGAATCATCAAACATAAAATGAATTTGCTAGTCAAATCACAATTTCCATTTAGACCAAGGTATTGAGCACTGTATAGGATTTATACGCTGTTCTACTAATGTTATATAATATAGTGCATGTTACGTTTGTAGTCATGGGAGAAATATTCTTTTGGCATGTTGAGCAATGATGATAAATAAACAACCCCCTTCTGTAAAGCTCAAGTTAGAACCAAATACATTCTGGTTGGATGGGAAGGTAAACTATAAGCTGTGTGTACTCTACTACTACCACCACCACCACCACCACCTTGTAATCAACCACCAGATAATAACACACACAGTGCTTATTCAAATAGGAACCTTTGACCGATTTTCTATTGTATGGAAAGCAAACAGGGCGTTGACAGGGAGTTTCTGTTTTTTTAGTGATCCTGTGTGACAGAGAGAACCTTCTAGATCTAATAAATCAGTGGTCCTCAACCGGTCTACCCCCAGGACCCACATGTGTCATTAGTCATTAAGTCACGACCGAAAAAAGGCTGCAACAACATGCGGCCATTCTAATCAATGACGGACAAAACGCGTATCTCGACATTCGCTGTTCAAAAACCTTGAAACTCCATCCGAGCTTGATTTTTGGTCAAATAAGACACGTGCAAGTATCTGACCATATATAAAGACACAATACCAACTTTGACGACGCAGTGTTCAATTAAAATCACTGTTCTAAGTGGTCCCCTCATCTGAGTGTGGTACGTTCTGTGTTACACAATGCATTGTTGGTCAAAGGTATTTTCAAGGGCTGAATTAAATGCCTGAATCATCTTATCCAAGGAGTCCACTAAGGCTGAAGTTGTGTTGTGTTTCGGGGGGCTGGAACTGAACTAATGACACCCAAGACTCACCAGAGGAGCTGGGGGTGTCGGAGGATGGCGGGCTGGTCGAAGCACCAGGGGCGGACTGGCTCGCTGAGGCGGACTGGGTCCCACAGGTGAACAGGCCCCCAGGGGCCCCTGGCTTGGTTGGGGGCTGAGCTCCATTCCACATGCAATGTCTCATCTTCCTCATCCACTTGCCCCGAGGGAACCACTGGAGCCATGACAGAAAAAAACATCCCAGTGACATTGTTATTATCACAGAGTGCTTGGAGCAAAATAAGCTAAACATATTATTCAGTTATTTATCATTAACGGTAGCAGGTGGGGGTTAGGGCATCTTGCTCTAGGATGCCTACAGGGAGACTGGACACTGGGATTGAACCCAGAACGCTTTGGCAGGGAGTTAAATACCCAAGCCACTGCACTATCCGCTCAATATACAAGCTAAACAAGCTAGCTAAATAAACTAGCCAAACAGGTTATCTAAAGAAGCTAACTAGCCAAACGGGTTATCTAAAGAAGCCAGCTGAATGTAAGCGGTGACCGTAAGCTGACCTCCATCAGGTTGGCCAGGGGGTGCCAGATGGGCAGGAGGGCGTGCTCGCGGTGCAGACCCTTGGCCTGGCAGGTGGAGCACAGGTCGTAGTCCGGACACACCGTGCACTTGAAGCGTGTGCCGGCCACGGGGCCATCGCAGCCGTCACATGAGATGTTGGCGTGCACGGGGGGCGGGCCATGGTGAGGAGGGGGCGGGGCATGAGGCACGCCAGGGGGAGGGGGAAAGGCGAAGGGCGGGACGCCTCCGGGGAAGGCGTGGAGAGGGAATTCACGCCTGTGCTCCTTCTTCTCTGGAATACGATCCAAAGAAAATGTTATTAGTAGACTGCTGCGGTGCACTTTAAAAAACAGAGATATAATTGAGCCAATTAAAATAACAGATAGCAGTGTCTGTGGTGTTTGGTGTGTGTGCACTACCTTTAATGAACAGGCGGAAGGTGTTGTCCTGCAGGTAGGTGAGCGCCATCATCAGCTCATCGTCTGAGGAGAAGGCGATCATGTCGCCGTCTTCATCTACAACCAGATCGACAGACGTCATTAAACGTCCATAACACGAATCCCCCCCCCCCCCCCCCCCCCCCCCCCCCCCCCCCCCCACACACACA